>JARFIW010000982.1:0-310000 GCA_036346225.1 Platerodrilus igneus | reverse complement strand
TTATTATATTATTATTTGTTTATTTATTTGTTTATTTATTTATTTATTTATATATTTATTTATTTATTTATTTATTTATTTATTTATTTATTTATTTATTTATTTATTTATTTATTTATTTATTTATTTATTTGTTTATTTATTTATTTATTTATTTATATATTTATTTATTTATTTATTTATTTATTTATTTATTTATTTATTTGTTTATTTGTTTATTTGTTTATTTGTTTATTTGTTTATTTGTTTATTTGTTTATTTGTTTATTTGTTTATTTATTTATTTATTTTATTTATTTCTATTTTATTTCTATTAATCTTTAATTATTTCTATTTTTCTACACCTATCTTTATTTATAACTAACTATTCACACTTATCACTACCTTCTAACTAACTTATTTTTATCTATTACTTACTCTTTACCCTCCTTATTTTTATGTATTTTTCTTTATCTTTTGGCAACTACTGACTCTTTAAGTACCTCACTTTTATACTTTTCTACCTATCTTCACTTTTGTTTAAGTTTCTTCTACTTATGTCCCATCTTTATATTTAACCTTACCTATTACTATCACTATCTATTTATTATACTAGCTATACACACCTAAGTCTATCTTTCCTTATTTATCCTATACTTAATTCTATTTTTTTATGTACACCTATCTCTATCTCCATCTATTTAAATTCTACTCTACTATTTACCTATCTCTATACTTTTATTGATTAAGCCTCATCTCTTTATTTAAATCTGACTCTTTTCTTGATCCTCCAGATGGTAAGGATATATAAGGAATTTATATGCAGGAGAGGAACTAACTGCATTACAACAGGAATCAGACATTGAAAATGATGACTTGTGATATTCTATACTTAGAGATGAGTTTGAATTAGCATTAAAGAGTTTGAAAAATGGTAAGGCGCCGGGTACAGATAAGGTGCAAGCAGAAACTCTAAAAGCCGCTGGACAAGCAGTAACAGAACGTCTTTTCCAACTTGTTAGCTATATGTATGAGACAGGCGAGATACCCAAAGGTTTCAAACGTAGCAGCATAGTAACTATACCAAAAAAGAAAGGCGCGGATAGATGTGAAAATTTTCGAACAATAAGTTTGACAGCACACGTGTCAAAAATATTAACTAGAATTGTGCAAAGGCGAATGGAAAAACGGGCGAAAGAAATACTAGGAGAAGACCAATTTGGGTTTAGGCGAAACAGAGGAACACGGGAGGCTATTTTAGCTCTGAGAGTGATATTGGAGAAAACAATAGAAAAAGGGGAAAGCGTATATATAGGATTTGTAGATCTGGAAAGAGCAGTCGACAATGTAAAATGGAAAAAAATGTTTGAAAAACTCAAAAAGATTGGAATGAGTTATAGGGATAGACGAATAGTACATAGCTTATACAAAGAGCAAACGGCAGTAATAGAATTAGAGCAGGAACGTAGAGAAGTAAACATTAGGAATGGGGTGAGACAGGGATGTGCCCTATCCCCATTGATTTTTAACTTGTACATTGAAGAGGCAATGAACACTGTCAAATGCAGGAAGACATTTGGAACTACTATGCAGCGACAAAAAATTGATATGCTTAGATATGCTGATGATATAGCGGTATTAGCATCTCGCAAGGAAGAGTTAGAAACTGCTCTTAATGAAATGAAAACAGTTCTAACAGAGAGATATGGTATGAAAATTAACAAAACTAAAACTAAAGTTCTAGTATGCAAAGGTGGGGAAAATAAATCAAAAACAAAAATACAAGTATGTAACACGAACTTACAAAAGGTTAAGGATTTCTGCTACCTAAAAAGTCAAATAACGCAAGATGGGAATAGCACAAAAGATATAAAAAAAAATTAGTACAAGGTCGTGCTACTGTAACTTGTCTTACCTCTATCATGTTCACCTATTCAATCTTTCTTAATAGATATTTACTTTGTTACTTAAATCTTCTGGGAGACCTTATCATCAGGGCTAAAACAGTGGGTTCTTTGTTTTATTTCTGCTATAGTATACACATGGAAATAATTTATCCAACAAAAACTTCACTGATTTAGTTTGAAATAAGACAAAACAACATGTGATATAAATACGTATAATAATTGTAATTGAACTAACAAGATAATCAAGCTGCAAAATTATTTTAGTAAAACTAATAAAAATTTAATCTTTAACCAATTTTAATTCTCTTAGAACTTTAACAAAACTGTAAATTTTACTTCAGTAAATTTTCTTTCTTTTCTTTTTAATAATTACAGTGTAGCAAAAGGATAACGAAATAAACCGTCGTAATATGAGCTCATGTCCCGGAGGTTTTTACAAGATAAAATTTAGAACGTATTAATTCAAACATAAATTAAAGCAGTGCATCTTCACAGTGCAATTAGTATAGAAACATTTGCGAAACAAACAATTACTATAAGTTTTTTTTTTTATAATGGTGTAAAATGAATATATACATAAATACCTGAATAAAGTATTTTCAACGTCTTTGACCTCAACACACTTCAGGGCAAAACGCGATCAATGGAAATACAACTGATGGTGTGACCTCATGGCGGACACTCGAACACCTGATCCTCTAACCCAAAGAATCTTAATCCAAAAAAAGCAAGCTTTCCAGGAATCAATCCAAGATATAGAAACAGTGTAAATTAGTTCAATATCTCTGCTGATAATTTCTAATTTATTCGTTTTATAATACTTGAACAAGTATTCAAATTCACTTAAATGGCAATCTAACCAAAACCATATTGAAGTGAACAACACGTTTTTAAATATTAAATTAATTTGCTACAACAGATAACCTTATTTAAAAATCATTGTATAATAAATAAAATCAGCTTACCCCTAGCCGGCGATTTAATTTATTTTCAAGAAAAAACGCTTCTAACAAGCAAACTAACGTTTGAAAAAATAGCACGCTGCTTCGTGTCTATTTTCCACCAAAAGTTGAATAAGATAGCCCGATCTTATCAAGTGCGCAGAATACTAAAATATGCCTTTTGATCCCTACCTAACAGAATTTCGACACATAAGACAAAGGAACTTGCTTTTCCGTTTAACGTATAATCTAAATGGAGGTAAATAAAGTTGCCTAACGTCCAGATTCGTAGCAGTTAAATCGAACTGTTACACTACCCCCTTCCCACATGAGAAACTCTCATACAATTAAGTTAGGATGACAAACTAGAAATATATGTACTTCCCTGTGAACATGGGGTCCCACCAGGCTAATGCAAAAGCAAGGTGCAAACCCACACTCAAAAAAAGACATTTCTTCCTAGTAGCCTACCTACTAAGTCAAAGCTGAATCGGTAGCTAATAACGCTAGTTATCTGGCTTGAGATCCTTCACGTGCCAGACACCAATGTTCTTTCCTTTTTCGTCTCTTAGTCGATATGTAACGGTTCCAGTTTTCTCAATGATTTTGCAGCGAACATATTTAGGTGCTAATTTTTGGGATACAGCTTCGGAAGCTTTGGATTGCACCATGTTTTTCTTCCAAACATAGTCTCCTTTATTATACTCCACTTCCCGACGCCGTAAATCATAAGTTTTCTTATTGCTTTCATAAGCCTGATGAAGTTTTACTACCACATCATTATAAAGCTCTGAAAGCTCATTGGGATCTTTTACCAGTTGCTCTCTTGAATGAACCGTAAGATCTTGATCAGTAAACTCAGATAGTTTACCATAATAATCTCCTGAAATAGGTATTGAACGACCAAAATTCAAAAAGGCTGCAGTGTAACCAGTAACTTCACTAACTGCGTTTCTCATAGCATGTGCAACTTTATGCAGTTCTTCGTCCCAAAGCCTGTGATTATCTTTCACATATGATCTTAACGCCGTGATGATAACTCTGTTAACTCTTTCCGTAGGGTTAACCTGAGAATGATAGTTTGCATTATACCAAACCTTCTGAACTTGGTATTCCTTTATCAATTTCTTGAATGCCTTACTTACAAATTGAGATCCATTATCCGTCGTTATAATTTGCGGTACTCCATATATAAGAAATACTTGATTTTCGATAAAATTATTTATCGAGGTAGCTGTCGCTTTTTTCATAGGGTGAATCAGTACATACTTGGTGAACCAGTCAGAAACCACTAAAATAGATGTGTTACCTTTTTTAGATCTGGGTAAAGGCCCCATTATATCAATAGATATCATTTGAAAAGGATGTTCCACTTCTCTTTCCTTCCCCATTAACCCATTTTTCGACTGTAAAGTACTTTTTGAAGCAAGACAGATTTGACATTTTTTGACATACCGAGCAATATCTGATTTCATCTTTGGCCAATAATAGCTTTCGGCGACCTTGTTCCATGTTTTAAATGTACCAAGATGAGCGGATGTAGGAGCATCATGATTTTGTTTAATGACATCTTCTCTGTAATATTTTGGGAGTACTTGTTTCCACTCTATCAAATTAGAAACAATGTTGTGTTTGTTGGGAACATATTTGTAAAGCACATTCTTCTCTATTTTCCATGAAGGGTAGTTTGAAGGATTTTTCTGAATTCGTTGCATCATCTTATTATACCATGGATCACACTGGTCTTGGTGTATAAAAATCTGATTTATTATTATTGTTGATCTTGATAGTGCATCGGGAACCACATTAAATTTTCCCTTCCGATGAAGAACTTCATAAGAAAACTGGGAGAGTCGTAAACTCCATCTCTGTAACCTTCCGGATGGGCTTTTTAATTTGTCCAACCATATTAAAGAGTAATTATCAGTAATGATTTTAAACTTTGTTCCCTCTATGTAAGGACGATATTTTTCTATTCCAAACATTACTGCTAGCAATTCTTTCTCGGTGGCACTGTAAGCTCTCTCTTGCTTAGTCAGTGACCTGCTCCCATATGCTATTACTTTTTCGTTCTCGTCCTCACCTTGCAATAAGATTGCTCCAAGACCAACTTCTGACGCATCTGTTTGTATAATAAAACTCTGTGAGAAGTCTGGACTAGTTAAAATCGGCGAGGTAATTAACAACGCTTTCAATTTTTGGAAGGCTTGTTCTGCTTCTTGGTTCCAGCTAATGTGTTACTTTTTGGAGCGACCTTTAATAAGCGATAAAATTGGATCAGCTATGGTTGAAAAATTGGAAATAAATCTCCTGTACCAGCCTGCCATTCCTAGAAATCTTTTTATTGATTTGACAGTTGTTGGAGTTGGAAAACTTGCTATAGCCTGGACTTTTCCGGATCAGTTCGAAGTCCTTCTCTATCAATTCCATAGCCAAGATATTTCAGCGATGGTCTACAGAACTCACACTTTTCAAAGTTAATTATTAAATTAGCTTCTTTTAGCGCTAGATAAACATCATTTAGTGTATTCATATGACTTTCAAACGTGGCAGATGCTATAATTACATCGTCCAAAAATACAAACACATTATCAAAACGTGGTCCCAGGACATTGTCCATTAATCGTTGTAGTGTTTGGGGACTATTACAAAGTCCAAAAGGTAATACAGTAAATTCAAAAAGTCCTCTCCTAGGTACTGTAAAGGCAGTTTTTTCACAAGACTCCGGTGTTAATTCTATTTGCCAGAAAGCTTTTTTCAAATCTATTGATGTTAGAAATTTAGTATCTCTAAATTTATCAAGTATATCATTAACGTACGGTAAGCCGTATGCATCTTTTTTTTTGTCACAGCGTTAAGTTTTCTTCCGTCGAAGCATAACCGTATGTCTCCATTCTTTTTCTTGACCATTACGATTGGCAAATTCCATGGCGATTGCGAAGGTCTTATCACCCCTAATGTTAACATTTCATCGATTTCTTTATTTAGTGTTTCTAACATATTTGGTGATAACGGATGGTATCGTTGTTTTATGGGTTCAGCATCCCCTGTATCTATTCGATGTTCTGCTTTCTTTGTTCTTCCTATTTCTTGGCCACTAATTGATTTAAATTTTTCCATTATATCCTGTAGTTGATACATTTGATCACTACTGAGATCATCTGTGGTGTTTATAATTTTCTACTCTAGTGCTGATACTATTTGTATCTCGTTTATCATACAAAAGTGTTATTGTCAAAATTTGCATGTAATTTAAATATACGACAAACATCCGATCCTAATATTAAAGCATCATTAATAGAATTTGCTATTGTAGCTGTAATATTATGAGTAGTTCCATTAATTTCTGTAGACAAAATTACTTGACCTAGCGAACACTGTTTGGTACCATCAGCTGTTTCTAGATAAGTAGGAGCAACAGGTCGTTCTATCTTTAATCCTAAATTCTTAATTATAGGTAATCCCGTACGTCCTACTACCGTATTGGTTGCACCAGTATCCAATAACGCTAGGATAGGCTGTGTTTTTATACGAACATAAATAAATGGTCTTGGGTCTTGCTTCTTTGTATATAGAATTGTGTTAACTTTTTTGGATGTAGTTGAAGTAAATCTCTAATTCGTTGTAACCAATTTTTCCATTCTGTACTGTTAGCCGAAATGCCATAGTTATGGTTTCGTTGGCTAATACTGAAACCGGCTCTTATACGTTTTTTGAACTTTTTGCACATTTGGGACAACTACTGTACGCAACTTCTTTTGTTCCGCAAATGTAGCAAAAAAGTGTACGATCCTTTGTACAATGGTGATAGGTATGGCTTTTCTCATTGCAATTGTAGCATGCCAAATCAGCTAATTTCGATATCCGAGTTGATCTATTATTAAATCTTTTATTGGAGAACATTAAACTTCTTTTTGATGACTGAGGTTGTTGCTCGTTCTTTATTATGGCGTTTATTTGTTTTTGTGTTGTAACAGGTTGGTATGCTAAATCTGGCTCTAATGGTGCATTTATAGGCAAATCTCCGTTTCTAAATTTAAAATTTTGTAACTTTGTATTTTCCAGTTGAAGGCATAGTTCAATTAATTGATCAATGCTGTCTATTTTTTCTAAACTTAAGTGGCTTGCATAGAAGGGTTGAAGATTTTTACGAATATATCTGAGTTGGTCTATTTCAGGCGGTATTTTGATTAATCTATTAAACAAGTTCACCATTGCTGCAATAAAGATTACAGGTTTTTCATCTTGTCCTTGTTTCCTAGATCGTATTTCGTCTAACAATACTTCATCATAATCCGCTGGCAGAAAATGTTGCTTTAATTTTTGCTCTAACTCTAGCCATGAGTGAATTTTTCCTTTAAATGACCTATACCAAATGAGCGCTTGTCCTCCAAGAATATCTATAGCACTATTAAATACTTGCTGGTGCTTAAATCCTCTAGCAATTCTCAATTCTTCTACTCGTTCTAGAAATGCATTGACTCCTAATTGCTGTGTATCGCCAGTAAAACAAACATTCTATTTTGCAATTGGTGTAACAAAGTTTGATTTAATGATTTGATGTGTTACAGGTTCATTCTGCATTGGTGATTCTAGATTAGCTAATCTTGCTTCTAAATTTCGAATAGACTCTTTGTTAACAGTTGGGATTATTGAAATTTGTGTATTAACTAAACTTGTAGTTTTATTTATTGGGCTTGATTGCTGTGGATTTTCTTCTGTAGCAACTACAGGGTTAATGTCCGTACTTTCTTGTATTTGAGATTCCATCCGAGAATTCACAAATGTTTCTAAATCATTTTGAAACATTATTTCCGAATCAATCTCACCTAACATATCCAAAAATTCCAGACATTTACTGTTTAAAATATTAACTTTTTGTTGTAACTCATCTGTTACTTCTATATATTCCAAGCGGCGACCAATATGCAGAAGTTTAGCTTTAAGGCGTTTATTAGTTAATTTGGATGGTTTGTCCAAAAACTCAAGCAAGGGTTGGCGTAAAGTTTCCAAGGCTTCCTCACAGAAATGTAGCTGTTCGTAGGGCTCAAATTTACATTCTGGATACTTATAAACTAATTTTGGGTATATTTTTTCTTTTGAAATAAAAGTTCTCAAAAGTTTCCTTTTATTTTCTAATAGCATACTATCACAAGCTTTACCTCTAATTGCTAATTCCCAAGACAATTCTTGTGTGGAAAGACAATTAATCCAAGCCATGCTAAATAAATTGCAAAAATATTTAAATAACAAAAGGACGCAATTAAACGACAGAAATTTTCGATAAATCCAAAAGCTTCGCTTAAAAAATTAATTTCTCAAATACGAATTTTGTTCGCTAATAATGCTGAAATCCTCAAGTTAAAATTTAATACAGATTAACTCCACTTTCCGTTATTATATTTTGTTGCGAAGTAATTGATAGTATTTATACTATAAAATAACAAATCCAATCAAGGTTTGGTGAAGATCAATGGGGTCTACCCTTGTAAATCAAATTAAATGATCCCTAGTAATCACGAGGACAATTTTCAGTATCCTTTAGTTTATCATAGCGCTCCCCAAATCTTTTTTTTTAGAAGGATTTGTGGTGCTAGTATAAAACGCTAAAGGTAACTACGCCACCTACGCGACCTATATACGTAGTAAAAAATTAATAACATTCATCAAACAATTAATTAAATAGCAAATCAAAATCACTGGTACATGTATATGCATCTATATAATTCACCTGTACTTATTAAAAACTAATCAGTTACTTCGTAATTTATTTCTGTAAAATTAAATTAAATATTTAAATCCATGTGACAACCACCGCAAAAATAAGTAGCAAAATTATTATTGGGCGCCATGTGTAACTTGTCTTACCTCTATCATGTTCACCTATTCAATCTTTCTTAATAGATATTTACTTTGTTACTTAAATCTTCTGCGAGACCTTATCATCAGGGCTAAAACAGTGGGTTCTTTGTTTTATCTCTGCGATAGTATACACATGGAAATAATTTATCCAACAAAAACTTCACTGATTTAGTTTGAAATAAGACAAAACAACATGTGATATAAATACGTATAATAATTGTAATTGAACTAACAAGATAATCAAGCTGCAAAATTATTTTAGTAAAACTAATAAAAATTTAATCTTTAACCAATTTTAATTCTCTTAGAACTTTAACAAAACTGTAAATTTTACTTCAGTAAATTTTCTTTCTTTTCTTTTTAATAATTACAGTGTAGCAAAAGGATAACAAAATAAACCGTCGTGATATGAGCTCATGTCCCGGAGGTTTTTACAAGATAAAATTTAGAACGTATTAATTCAAACATAAATTAAAGCATTGCATCTTCACAGTGCAATTAGTATAGAAACATTTGCGAAACAAACAATTACTATAAGTTTTTTTTTATAATGGTGTAAAATGGATATATACATAAATACCTGAATAAAGTATTTTCAACGTCTTTGACCTCAACACACTTCAGGGCAAAACGCGATCAATGGAAATACAACTGATGGTGTGACCTCATGGCGGACACTCGAACACCTAATCCTCTAACCCAAAGAATCTTAATCCAAAAAAGCAAGCTTTCCAGGAATCAATCCAAGATATAGAAACAGTGTAAATTAGTTCAATATCTCTGCTGATAATTTCTAATTTATTCGTTTTATAATACTTGAACAAGTATTCAAATTCACTTAAATGGCAATCTAATCAAAACCATATTGAAGTGAACAACACGTTTTTAAATATTAAATTAATTTGCTACAACAGATAACCTTATTTAAAAATCATTGTATAATAAATAAAATCAGCTTACCCCTAGCCGGCGATTTAATTTATTTTCAAGAAAAAACGCTTCTAACAAGCAAACTAACGTTTGAAAAAATAGCACGCTGCTTCGTGTCTATTTTCCACCAAAAGTTGAATAAGATAGCCCGATCTTATCAAGTGCGCAGAATACTAAAATATGCCTTTTGATCCCTACCTAACAGAATTTCGACACATAAGACAAAGGAACTTGCTTTTCCGTTTAACGTATAATCTAAATGGAGGTAAATAAAGTTGCCTAACGTCCAGATTCGTAGCAGTTAAATCGAACTGTTACACTACATTTAACAAGAAAAAGCAACTAATGCGCTCAAAAACCACAAACATAGAAACAAGGAAAAGATTGCTTAAAACATATGTGTGGAGCACAGCACTGTACGGCTGTGAAGCCTGGACAGTAGCAGAAGCGGACAAGAAAAAGGTAGAGAAGCCTTTGAAATGTGGTGCTACAGACGTATGATGAAGATATCATGAACAGACAAAGTTAAGAACGAAGAGGTACTAAAAATGGCAGGGAAAGAAAGAAATATGTGGAAAACAATAAAAAATAGGAGAGATAGGATGATAGACAACATACTACGGCATGAGGGAATACTGCGGAATATATTAGAAGCAGTGATAGGAAAAAAGAGAAGAAGAGGCAGACCTAGGTTAGACTACTGCACACAGATAGTAAAAGATGTAGGCTGTAGGGGTTTCAGGGAGATGTGTAGGCTAGCCTAGAATAGAAATCAATGGAGATACGCATCCAAGCAATCCCAAGATGGATAAACTAATGACGAAAAAATAACTGTGCTTAAACATGATGATTATTATAAGTAGCTACAAGAATTGGTTGGGCTATATTCTCGAATAATGTTAAGTGTGTGAAAGGATTTACTGGAAAACCATTATTTCGGCAAATGTCTAAGTGTTGGGGGATCTTGGTAGCCACAGGTTGCTTAACCCTTTTCACTGAATCTCGGTGAAATAGGGCATAAAATTAGAAAACAATAGAAGGGGAACGAGCTGTATACACATGCTGTGTGAGAATTTCAGGGAACTATATAGGCTAGATCAAAATATAAATAAGTGCAGGTACGTGTCCAACCAGTTTTGAGGCGGAAAACCTAATGACGAAGAAATAAGCGCAGATAAATCTGATGAGTAGTATAAACAACTAGTTGTTGGATGCGAAATATCTGCAACTAATGTTGACTGTGCGAAAAGATATATTGGAAAATATATTAAATCGGTAAATGGTTAAGTGTTGGGGGAACTT
Source organism: Platerodrilus igneus (assembly GCA_036346225.1). Taxonomy (NCBI): domain Eukaryota; kingdom Metazoa; phylum Arthropoda; class Insecta; order Coleoptera; family Lycidae; genus Platerodrilus; species Platerodrilus igneus. Next base: position 299,080 of record JARFIW010000982.1, on the reverse strand, counting down.
GGCAGCCACAGGCTGCTTACCTCTCTTCACAACCACTGAAGATCGGAGAAATAGGGTATATAATAAAACAATAGAATATGACTGAACTGCATCTAACAAGAAAAAACAGCGCCTATGAGGAAAGACAACAAACATAGAATAAGAAAAAAATTGTTGAAAGCATATGTGTGGAGCACAGCACAGTATACCTATGAAATACGGGCTATCTGAAACGCAGACAGAAAAACGGTAGCAGCCTTTTGAAATGCTGTGCTTCAGATGTATGAGAATGATAGCATGGACAGACAAAGATAATAACAAATAGGTTATAGAAATAGTAGGGGAACAAGGATATCTGAGAAAAAGATAAGAGAAATAGAAGGGCAGAATACGTTCTAATGCATTTTTGAGGAATAGTATGGGATATATTACAAGCAGAGATAGGAAAAAAGAGGTAGATGTAGACCTAGATCAGATAGTGATAGATGCAGACTGTGCAAATTTCAGGGAAATCTGTAGGTTAGTTCAGAATAGGAAACAATGATGGTACGCGTCTAACCAGTTCCAGGACTGAAGACCTAATGATGATGAACTCAAATCACTCATAGTTTTTATAATTCAATTCCAGCACAACAGTTCAATAAAAAAATTCGTTTCCTGGAGTTTTCTCAGAAATCACCACCTCAGTAGATGCCATCCACCAAGCTCACGTTCCTGCACTACACCCAACGTCTGCTTCATAACTAGAACAATCATTCCATCTCGACTCGTTCATCCAATTCTCCCAACGATTTATGGATGCCTTCAATACAGCTCCCCATCCAGAGTCCAAACTCCACTTAACGTCCAACAAGCACTATCGTTCAAGATGTAATTCAATCTCTTACCTCAGTAATATCCAGCATTACTCGTCATAATTATTTATACAAATATGTTCAGCCTGTTTACTTCAATTGCACCTACTTGTGCTTTTATAACACTGATAAACACATTCGGCGGACTGCACTATCACCCGGTTTATAAGATAGGATGTCTTCTCAACGATACTCAATGTAAGCGAAGTGAATCAGATAATAAGTGAAAAATGCGAGTGCTTTGCCACCTCCGGCAAGGCTTATATAAGCTCAAAACCCCATTTTTGTCACGTATTTTCACACGGCTTTCCTTCTCCCGTACAAACAACATAACGAACTTTCAAAACTCAGAATTTCACCATTCCCACGACACTTTACTCCGAAAAACTAATTAAACTGGCCAATCGTTTGTATAATCCGTGTAAAATCGTTTCTCTACTATTCTTTCTCACAAATCCTAAACACATCTCTTATGTCCGCGTCTATATTCTTATTGCACTCACGCTTTAATAATCACCTTGTCTTGTTTTCCTACTTACAAAGTCGTCGTTATTTTCACTCTACTGCTATCTTTATCTATCGCATATTTTCCGTCGTTCTTATAGTCCCACCAATACCATGTCGTCTACGGTTAGTGCCCTACCTACACGTGCGCCTTGATAATTTAATAACGTTTACAAACTTGTTGCATCTCTTTCCCGCTTATTTATTGTTTAAAATACACTCTTCTGTCACGCGCTTAAAAACTGTTTGTCATATAGCCACCTGCTATGTTTCCATCTTACTCTGTTACTTTATAACGATTCTCTGTCCCTTAATTTTATTGATTTGTGTGCAGACCAGTCGTCTGTTTGTTAACCTTGTATCTGTCCGTTGTACAATACTTTGAAATGTTTGCGTACGTATTCTACCCTTCACTAGAATAACTTATCTCCCCTAAACGTTTTTCCTTGAACTCCTTGGTTGCTTTGTTGTCTCAAACATTGTAGCATTCTACAAATTTAATAAATGTACGTTACTAAATTATTGATTTGTACCCTGCAGAGCTTTAATACTGCAAATTTTTGTACGTAATTTTTAACCTTGCATTAAATTAACGTATACAAATTATTGATTTGAACCTTTATTAAAATATGCTCTTTCATCCCAATCTAATTAATTCTAAGCGTAATAAATAAATTATTGATTTGAACCTACATATTACACTGTCCGTTTTTATACCAATTTAATTAGTTTGAAACGCAATAATTAAATTCGTGTTTTCTATATACAGGGTGCTTACATAGCTACATACTTGACCTATTTACACATGGTTAGCCTTACCCATCACTGCAATATATATATATATATATATATATATATATATATATATAATTATTAATAGAGAATAATCCACATTTGGAATGCAAATGAATGCTTAATATATATTAATAGTTATTAAGATGAAATGAAAACCCAACTTTGTATTTAAAGTTGAATTACCATTTCAAATCGAACTAGTAATTGAAAACCACTAAAAGAACGGCTACAGCAGGATTTGAACCTGCAACCTCTGATTCACCGGATCAGTGCTCTAACCAATAGCTCAATTGGTTAGAGCACTGATCCGGTGAATCAGAGGTTGCAGGTTCAAATCCTGCTGTAGCCGTTCTTTAGTGGTTTTCAATTACTAGTTTGATTTGAAATGGTAATTCAACTTAAATACAAAGTTGGGTTTTCATTTCATCTTAATAACTATTTATATATATATATATATATATATATATATATATATATATATATATTGCCATGGAACCCTAATAAAGACCTCGTCTGCGTAAAAAGAAATATTCGAGCCCCAACGTTGGGCCGTCATAAATTGACGTGGAACACTCTTAAATTTATCCGGACCTTACCAGTTTTTAAAAAGAAATTTATTTTCAAACATATAAAAATTTTTCAAAACTTTCTTACCCGTATTCTGCTTCATTGACTTATTTTCTTCAGCTGCTTCCCTGACTAGCTCAGCTGGACTTCTTCTCGTATACCTAAATTTACTCTCATTCTCTATACCGTTCACACACCATACAATAAAATCACAAAATAATACAACAATCATACAATATTTATTAACCACTATTTACAAATAATAATTCAAAGTTATTTACAGTTCGGTGCTTAAGTTACACCTCAATACATGCTATCTTTGTAACGTCCAAGTTTTTTTTTTAAATGAAAATTTCTAACACATTTAATGCAACAGGAGTAAATCTCTTTACAATTCTGTGGGAACTTGCGGACCTAATGTCCGCTTACCCTTGACTCTATTCATGATACTTAGTTGCTATCTTAAGAGCTATTCATAATTACAATGTTGCAGGCTTATTTTGCGTAATCTCGGTACGTGACTTCCTACGACCGACTGTGACCTGACATCTGCAGTGTCACTTATCCTTGTGCTACTTTGTAGCGTTTTCATTCGTGGGAAACTGAAATTATTATAATATATTGTAACAATTTGTCTTTTATAACATTGTTGTACATTTCCTAATATTTCCTAATATTTCCTAATAACTTTATTAGTTTCATAGGTATAACAAATGGGGGATCACATAACTCCTACCAACGTACATTAAAAATTAAGGGTTTTTATTTTTTCTTGATTTTTAATTAAATTCGTTTTCGTTTAATCTCATTTAAAATTCATATTTTCTAGGGGTACATTTGTTTCTTAGGGTTTCTTAAATCTAAAACTGTTTTCTTTATTATTCTTAAATCTAATACATATTTTGTACGTTACATAAGTGATTAATAAAATAGTCAATATAATCAATATAATTGTCCATACACTAATATTATCGTAGTGCACTTTGGGCGTCTTGATCTCATTCAGGTGTTCTTTATAATCTTCCGTGAGTTTCATGGCGTGGTTTAGGTTGTCTAATTCTAGGCGTTCCAATTGCATTGGTTTTTGAATTATTTCTTCGTCTTCGTCTTGGGTAATCTTGATTTGTAATTCAGGTAGATTTGCTAATTTCTTGCTTTGTACGGGGTCTTGGTAAACTCTAATTATTTCGTTTTTTAATTTTAAATAACAATTTTCCTTAAGGGTGATTAATTTACTTCCGGTTAATGCTAAAATACTTTCATCTTGGTTGCAATATATTGTTGCGATTACTTCGGTGGGAAAAATGGCTATCCATTTATTTTCCGTTACTTTCTGAATTTTCGTGTTGTTGATTTGTACAGGTTTGGTTTCACAATTTTCATAGTGATTGGTAAATTTTAGTAGTTGTACTTCGCAAGGGCTGTCTTCTTGAATTGTTGTTGTTGTCAATGATTGGCATAAGTATTGACTGGGTGTGACTTCATTACATTTTTCGTTCGTATAACCATATCTTTGTTCATTTAAGGATAGGAATTTGGTTTTTGGAATAATAACTTGGTATGTGCTAGTCATTTTCATTGGAAAAGCAAATAAGTGATAATAATTGTAACTGTTAATCTCTACTATTGGTATTTCTATTAAAAATGTTATATCGTTATTTTTTACATAGCCTTTAACTGTGGCTATTTTTTCAAATATTAAAATGTTTGATTCTATTACATCGAAAGGTAATTTACTATTAGTTATAAAGGATTTTATTCTCAATAATTCTTTTAATAAATCTATTGGTTCTATTATACTTGAATGTAGGGTATTTAATTTTGCAAAGGTTACTGCGTTTTCTAACGTTGCTAGGATTTGTTGAATTAAAGTTAGGGTTGATATTATTTGGTTGTATATCGTATTCAATCGGATTAAATCTCGCATGCCTAACATGGTAGTTCGCATGTTATTTTCTAAGGTTTCTATTCGATTGGTTATACTATCTTGATTTCTAACTAATTTTCTTGGGGTTTCATTAAATTTGATGATCGTTGATTGTGTTAACGATATTTGATTACTAATTATGGTTAAAATGTCGTTTTGATTTTCTATCAATTGTTGTATCGCGTTGTCATAGCGTTCTGCGTCTTGGTTATCTAGATTTCCGGTAATTGCTTTGGTTAGGTTTCCTAATCCGTTGATTAGTCTTCCTTTTCTTCTCGTCATTTGTTCTGTAGGTATTAGTCGATTAAACTTGTTTTCTATATTTTTCAAAATGCTTTCTGTTATACTGTCGTAGTTCATCATTTCTATTGCGTATTCTTTTCCGAATTTTGTTGTGTCCATTGACTGTTTTAGTCGAAAATAATTGTTTTTGATTATTTGAAATTCTTGTTTTAGCTCGGTTAAATCGAATTTTTGTGCAAAGGTCCAATAATCTATAGTGTTCTGCATACTGCCTAATTTTATTGGTAGTATACCGGGGTTATTCTTTATGTCTTCAATTACAATTTCTGTGTCCGTTCTACCTGGGTGGAGGTTGACGGTAAGGGTGACGAGTGTCCATCTGAAAGTACAGGGTGTCTTAAATGTTTGAGGTAACATATTTTGTTATCTTGCCGTCGTCTATCGCGGCTACGTTTTTGTCGGATATTCGTTTGATTTTGAAGGGTCCTAAATTTCTTGGTGACGTTTTGTGTCTTTTGCTTTGGTAATTTTTCTCAAATACGGTTTATCCTATGGAAAATTTGTTTATGTCTGTGTTTTTATTACGGGTCGCGGTATTGCGTTCTTTATCGTTATCTAATTTGTCCTTTACTTTGTCATAGGTTATTTTTAGTTTATCCTTGTGGTCTTTAGCGTATTGCTGGTAGATTTCTTTGTTATAATGTATATTGTACGGGTTGCGTGAATCTGAGTGTCCTAGGGTTAGTTCTAGGGGTGTGAATTTTGTTATTGAATGAATTGTGTTATTGTACGCGATTAATGCGTATGACATTAAGTTGGTTATGTGTTCTTTCTTGTAATTTAATCTTAATAGTCTGATCTGTTCTAATAGGGTTGAATGTAGTCTTTCGATTAGTCCATTGGATTCAGGGTGGTTCTCCGTTATAAAGTGAATTTTTATTTTGTGTAATTCCAAAGTGTTTTGAATTGTTTTGTTTTTAAATTCGCTTCCGTTATCTAATGTGATTGTTTCGGGTGTTCCGTAAAATGTAATATAGTGTAGAAATCCTCGAGTTACGTCTATACTATTTTTAGAAGTGATTGGTATTGCTTGTCCTATTTTCGTAAATGCGTCTACGATTGTTAGGTAACTTTGTGCTTCTACTACTAGAGTATCTGCATGTAATTTCTGGAAAGGTTTGTCTGGTGTTTTAGTCAACATTAAAGGTATCTTTGGGGGTTTTCTGTCATATTTGGCTTTATCACATAATTCACACTGGTTGATAAAGTCTGTAGTTAATTCTTTCATGTCCTTGAAATAGTAACGTCTCATAATTTGTTTTAGGGTCTCGTTTATTCCTCGATGGTTGGTCTTTCCTTCGTGTTGGTTTCTTATTACATCGTTTATTTCGTCAGGGTCGTCTAATGTTATTAATTTTCTTGTGCATCTTATAAGTTCGGGGCCAGAATTGTTAAATAGTTTTACATATATTTCTGAAAATCGTTTGTACAAGTTTTCCGTGTTAAAATAAAAGTAAAATCGTTTTTTCTCGGGGGTGTATTCCTTTAGAATTTTAATTATTTGTGACTCATTGTCGTCTTGGGTTATTTGAACTTGGTAAATTTTCTTATTATCCACTTTCGTGTATTTTACAGGGTTGGGGTTGTTTAAAACTTCTATGATTATAAATTGATTGGGCTTCATGTCTATAGCTTCGTTTAAAATTTTTATTGTGGTTTCTGGTTCGTCATTTTGTGTCGAATGTATGGTTTCCATTTCTTCTGGGTCTTCTCTAATTTCGGTTTCGTCTATGTTTCCTATCACTGATTCGGTTTCTAGTGCGTTAAGTTGGATTTTACTTAAAGCGTCTGCGTTATTGTTGTAAATTCCCTTTTTGTATATGATCTCATAGTCATATTCTTCTAGTCTGATTCTCCATCTTTGTAGTTTCGAGTTAGGTTCTTTGAGTTTGCATAGCCAAACTAATGGTCTATGATCGGTGTATATATAAAATTTCCGTCCGTATAGGTACGGTCTGAAATATTTTGTTGCCCAAACCATGGCTAACAATTCTTTCTCAATCGTACTGTATCGTTGCTCTGTTTCGTTGAGGGTTCTGGATGCGTAACTGATGGGTTTATCGCTACCTACTGTTCCTTGGCTCAATACTGCGCCTAAGGCTACATTTGATGCGTCCGTTGTTAATATCAATGGTTTCGAAAAGTCTGGGTATTCTAATACGAGGTGATTTGTTAAAATGCTTTTGATTTTATCTACTGCTTTTATGAATTCTGGGGTATGTACAATTTTGTTTCCCTTTTTTAAACAATTGGTTAGGGGCTTTGTTATTTGAGCGTAACCTTTTATGAATTTTTGGTAATATCCGCTAAGGCCTGAAAATCCTTCAATCTCTTTATTCGTTTTGGGTATATGGTAATTTAATACAGCGTTCGTTTTGTCGGGGTTCGGCATCACTCCTTGGGGTGTTATTATGTGTCCTAAAAAGACTACTTCTTTCTGTAGAAATTCGCTCTTATCTAGTTGTACTTTAAATTTTGCGGTTCTTAATCTTTCGAATACTTCTCGTAATCTTTCAATGTGTTCCACTAATGATGTTAAATACACTATTATATCATCTAGGTACACAAGGCATTTTTCGTTGTGTATCCCTCGTAGTATGTTACCCATTACTCGTTGAAAAGTTGCGGGTGCGTTCTTCAGTCCAAATGGCATCCGTTTATACTCGTAGTGTCCTCTAGGTGTGCTAAAGGCTGTTTTCTGTGTATCTCCTTCTTCCATTTCTACTCGATGGTATCCTGTTGCTAAGTCTAGCGTCGAAAAATATTGGCACTTGCCTAACTTGTCTAATATTTCTGTTATATTTGGTAACGGGTATTTATCGTCTACCGTTTTTTCATTTAGTTTGCGGTAATCTATTAGCATTCGGTATTTCCGTTTTCCTGATGCGTCTAGTTTCTTTGGTACTATTAGTACGGCGCTGCTCCATGGTGAATTGGAGTGTTGTATGATGTCTTGATCTAATAGATCGGCTACTTGTCTGTCAGCTTCTTCCTGACTTGCCTGGGGTAATCTGTATGCTTTGGTGAATATGGGTTTGTTATCCGTTAGCTCAATGTTGTGTTTAACTGTATTTGTAAACGTTAGGGGTATTCCTTTGCAATAGAATATGTCGCGGTACTCTTAACATAATTTTTGTTTTGCTTTTTGTTGCTCGTGATTTATGTCGCGGTTAAATCGGATTTTATTTAAATTTTGTCTTAACATTTCGTTATTTTCTGCGGGGTTGTAATTTTCGTTTGGGGTTTCATCTATTTCCATTTCGTTAAAGTTTAATTCTTCTACGTTAATCGGGTTTGTTAAAGATAGTTCTACGGGGTAGTCATTTGAGTTTAATATTGTTGTTGTGGCGTAATTATCTTTAATTTTTACTAATGCGGTTGGGGTTTCTATTCCTTGTTGAAAGGTTATGCGGTTTATTATTCCTAAGTTATTATTTGAATTTACGGGGATTCGTCCATATTTGGTTCTTAATAATCGGTTTTTAATATCTATGTTGGCTCCTAATTTTCTTAGAAGGTCCATTCCTAATAGTCCATCATATTTGTCATTAAATTCAAATATGCAGAATTTATGTTTCATCTTTACGTTAAAGGTTTTTGGTAAAGGTATGTTTGCTACGAATTGGTGTAGAGTTGTTTGATGGGCGGTTTTAATTTTAAAGGGTTTTCTTTCTACATAGTTTAAATAATGTTTCTTTACTGTTCGCGGGCTTATTAATGTTTTTGAAGATCCGGTATCGATTAGTAATTTAAAGTCAGCGTGTGGTATTTCGATATAGGGTAATACAAGGTGGTTCGTATTATTTAGATTTATTACGTTTGGTCGTTTATAAAATGGTCCATTTGAAAATTTGAACATGTGTTCTCTTCGTCGTCTTCCTTGTAATTTTCGTGTGGTTCTTCGCGTTCATACTGGTTTGATTGATTCTGTTCATTATTCGTACACGGTTGATTATTATTATTCTGGTTATCTTCATACTCTCCTACTTCTTGGTGAAATAGCTCTTCTGAAGTGAAAATGCGTTTTTGATTAGGGTTTGGTCTTACGTGCGTTATTTTTGTGTTAGGTCTGGTGTTACCAGATGAGGTATCCATTGGTGTAGGTTTGTAATAATTATTGGGATTATTATTGTTTATCATCGGTGAGTTTCTGTTAGTATTCGCGTTAAATGCTGGTCTTTGTTGATTTATATTTTGATTGAATTTCGGTTGAAATGCGGGTTTTGAAAAGTTCGGATAAAACGTTGGTTTTGAGAATTGTTTGTATTGGTTGATAAAGTTTGAGTTATTAAAATGTGGATTATTTGTTCGCGTTTGGTTTGTTTGTTCATTAAATGGGTTAAATTTTTGTTGTGGATTTATTTGTCTTGCGGGTTGTATAGTTTTCATTGGCGTGTAGCTTTTATTCGCGTTGGGGTTATATAGTCGGTTTCTATAGTACATTACATTTTCTTCTTCGATTATCATATTCATTGCTTCTTCTAAGTTTTGGGGATGTTGAAATCTAATTTTATCTGAAAGTCTTTTGGGTAGTGCATTTGGATAGGTATTTAATGCCAGCTCGTCATACATTTTCGTTTTTAACAGTTTTACGTTTGGGTCGGTTTCTTCGACTTTGAGTTTTGTCAAGATTAAGCTTCTTACATCTTGGCATTTTATTCCAAATTGATGGGGTGACTGGTTGTGTTCCATTCTTAGGTTGGTTAAAGCCCTTACTAAACATTTTAGGTTACATTGATCGCCGAAATATGCAATCAATATTGATTTGTACTGTTCCCATTGGTCTAAGTTTTTGCGACTGGCTATTAATGTTAGTGCCCTTCCGGTTAGTTTACTGATAATGAGACGGATCAGCAAAGTGTTCCTTTCGTTATCTCCCGGCTTGTAAAAGGTTTTTAAGAATATTTCGGAGGCCGAAATGTAGTTACTGAGTAAGCATTGATTATTGCCGTTAAATTGGGGTAGCATTTCGAGGTACAGTTTCATTTCATTAGTCATCTTGGCTGGGGTAATATTTGGGTAATTTTAAAAAAATAAAAAAATATTATTATTTTTTTTTTTTTTGAAAAAATTTGGATTTATTTTTGTAGTTTATGGTGTTATTTAATGAATTTTACGCTTGGTATTGGTTTGGTTGAGTTTACTTTTAATTTGCCGATTTTTAATTTCCGAAGTTTTAATAGGCTGAGTGATTTTTGTGGTAATTTATCGGGTTTGAATGTTTTGCGTTAGTTGCTTCAGTTAATACTTTTCTATTTTTAATTTATGTCGATTTTAGTTAGGTGCGTAATAATTATCTCGTTGGTTTATGCGATTGTAAGGTGTCTGCAATGCTTACAATGTTGTTATCTGCTATAGGATGTTGTTAGTTACTTCGTTGCGTTTAGCGTCTTTATTATAGGTTGTTTTTAATTATACCGTGGGTGTTATTTAGTACTCGCAGTGATTTTATACAATCAAATTTGTGCGTCTTTAATTTACTGAAATGTTTTCACGTTTGAATGCGTTCTTAGTACAGTAATTATTTATAGTTTTCCTGAATTGGTTTTGTAATTTAAACGTATTTTTAAATTAATACTTTATAAAAGTTTCCAATTGTAATTTTATGCTGCTTTACTTTCGCAATGCTGAAAGGTTTTGCGATGTATTTAAATTGTTTTTGATGTGATTTATTATTAGATTTTATGCGTATAAGGTTAGTTTCATTCACTTTCTTAAGGATGAAACGATGAGTGTTGGTTTTGCGTTCAATTTGAAATCGTTCTTCGTTATTTCTTGTATTAATAATAGAATGCAAGTTGTCTATTTATGGATGGTATTTGAGTTTGAATAGTTGTGCTGTTACTAGGATTTCGGTTTTAATTGCTCGTGGTTTTAGCTTTCGCGTTTTTTATTCTTGGTGTATTTAAATTATTTTTATGCGTCAGTTAATTCTCGTATTGTGGGATTAGAAATTTATTTCTTGTGTTAGTTGAGATTGTTGAATTAGAAATTCTAAAATTTTCTTGCGTTAGTTAAGATTTAATTCAGAAATTCTAAAAATTACTTGCGTCAGTTAAGATTGCTGAATTAGAGGTTTAGTTTTGCTTCTAAGAATTTTTCATACGTTAGTTAAAACGTGATCTAGTCTCTGGTGCGTTTTGCGACTTTTTAATAATTGTCTCTAGTTTGTTTTTTTTTTGTTTCAAAATAGTTTTTCTCAGTTCTTTGTCTCAGAATTTTTTGTTGTCTCAAGTTTTTGTAAATTTCTCATATATACAAGTAAAATAATAATAAAATTTCAATAAAGGCTTGAAGATAATCTCTAGCACCTGCTAAGTCGATTATTTTCAAAAAATGGCATAAAATATTTGTAACAATAGTCAACATATACATAGATAAATCATAAAACTAGCAAATATCAAATGTCTTTGTTAATAATAAAATTAATTTCAATTGGTTTAGGAAAATGAACTTACACTAGTTGCTTTGCTGCTTTCATTGATTTGTTTTCTTTGTTTCTGTTTTTCTTTTGGCTTCTAAGATTTGATCTATGCTTGTATCGCCTCCAATTTTTCTTTTGTTGAATTCGAACTATGCTTGTTTCTCCTTCAACTGCTGGACTTGAACGATGCGTGTTTCTCCTCTAACTTTTGTTTTGTTCTGCCAAATTCGGAATTGAAATTCCTGGACCACCAGTTCCTCGAAGTTGGATTCGCTAGTGCCCTTTTGACATCCGTTACGACTGCGCCAGTTAAGGTTCGTGGCTTCGAGCGGTCCTTTTTAAAAAGACTTCTTTGTTCCTTAACACATTTATTTGTTTAAACAGATTTGAACATGGAATTTTACAATATTGAATTAATTTATTCTAAGTCGAAATAGTTAATACTTAATTGTACAAGTGAGTTACCGACGGACTGCAATGTAAAGGCTGAACGTTGATGAACTGACTAGAAGTGGAGCTCCCGGTCGTTTTATAATCTCCCTACCTCTTTACAATTCTGTGGAAACTTGCGGACCTAATGTCCGCTTACCTTTCCTACGACCGCCTGTGACCTGACATCTGCAGTGTCACTTATCCTTGTGCTACTTTGTAGCGTTTCCATTCGTGGGAAACAGAAATAATTATAATATATTGTAACAATTTGTCTTTTATGACATTGTTGTACATTTCCTAATATTTCCTAATAACTTTATTAGTTTCATAGGTATAACAAATGGGGGATCACATAACTTGCGTTACCTGGAAAAACTTGAAGATTCCATCTCCGTTGACGATGTATTATGTTCCTGAACCCCTCGATCTAGTGGTTCTGCGTGCGGCTTCAAAAGATGTACTCCATCTAAGCTGCGCTTCATGCTACCCATCCAATATCAATTTAAATATCCAAATTCATGTATATTACACTTGTTATTTATCGCATTATTAATTTACGAGCTTGTTAAGGTATTCGTTGGAGCTCAGTTAAATTTAAAATAAACTCGACACAATTCGCGTTTCTAACTATAAGGCCACAACAATCTAATACTGTACTATTGAATTTACAAATTTTTAATACCTACGAGCCTCGTCAGTAGATTTTTGTACGTCGTAAGCGATGCAAAATAAAAGAGAAAAAAGACCCGTCCTAAATTCCCCGGAGTATTTATATCATAAAGCTAGGCCCCCTTGGCCACACTTTACGCGAAATACCTAATTGCAAAATAACATTTCCGCAAATTTTGGTGTAACCGTTTTAAACTTCTAGAAATATCCCCGCGTCAACCACGCTATTCACGACAAAACTATCACATGTTCCTCTGTTCTAAAACTACCTATTTCGGCCAATTATACATTTCAGTGACGTCTTATAACCCCGCCTGTACTATCTCTATTCCTGTCTTATGCATATTGGATGTCGCGTTCTAACTTTGCTTGAGTGGTAGAAAATTGATATAGCTGCCCGCGTCGTATGTCTACCACACGTGGATTGAATACGTGCCTCATAAATTGCATGCTTCTATGCCCGTATCATTCTGTAACATATTATTAATTGTGCATCCTTTCTGCTTTTTAAGAAGCTCTTGTTGGTGTTTATAACGAAACCACCGACGGTTACACAATATTTCCTTAAAGCTCGCTCTGTTATCTACAGAAATAAGGGGAAGGTGACTTTTTCAACGTGCAGCTGTGCCTAATTAATGATCGTTTAAAATAACATTTCTAGGAATTTACGTTTCCCAGTATTTTTATATAACCGACGTCTGTCTGTTTGTTAAGAAAGCTTTACGCCTTGGTATTATTCATTTTTCATGCTCTTATGCGTTCTCTGACGTTATAACCCCTTAAATTAAACTACATGAAATTAATTAATAATTTCTGTCGGCTTATAAACCTGATTTTCTTTGTGAATGTATTACCTTCTAATCCCTAGTTATAAATTATGTCAATACTTGTTAATTTAAATTAAATAAATAAAATTAATTTTGCGCGTATATAAATGGTTCCTTTCTCTATACAGGATGTTAGGAAATTGCTTTGTTGACCCCAAAATTTAACCCTTTAAATCCACTACAATATATATATTTTACTTTAAATTAAAATAGAATCTGTACATTTAACAATACTAAGAAATGTAGAAATACATACATCGATTGATCAGGTCGGATGTAAACTCTATTTCAAATAAAATTTGTCTCTAAATACTGTGACGTTGCTATGTAAAAACGTTTATAGAGAGTAGAGCAAAAGTGGGTATATACAGAGGAAACCCGAAATCGTGACCTAAAAAAAATAGCAGATTCTCAAAGAAACGTAAAAAAAAATTTTGAAGTGACATCTGTAGAAAACGGTGAAGGTTGGAGAATAATTGATAAAGTTGAAGAAAGGCAAAGCTTGACGGAGGACGGAGGAAATTGAAAGAAGACGGAGCAAGTTGAAGAAGGACGGAAAAGTTCGAAGAAGGAAGGAAGAGGAGAACGGAAGATGGCGGAAGGCGAAAGAAGGGGGTTGGAGGAGGACCGACGAGGGCGGAGAATGACGGAGGCGGACGAATGAGGAGGGAGGTCGCAGTAGGTCGACTCCGGACGGAGGAATTCAGAAAAGATAGTAGGCGGATGAAGTAGTTTGGACGATGGTGGAGGACAGAAGTGATTGTAGAATGATGGAGTACGGAGGAGATTGGAGAATGATGGAGGACTGAGGTGATTGGAGGTAGACAGAAAAGGCTGGAGAAGCACGAAGTAGATTGGAGAATGAGCCAGGAGGTCGGAGGAAGTTGAAGGATATTAAAAGTTGAATTAGAGTGAGAAGGACCATGGACGAAGGAGAAGTACGAAGCGGTACGAATGAGGACAGAGGAGGACCGAAGGTGACGAGGGAGGACGGAGGGGTACCGATGAGAACGGAGGAGGAGTGTGGGGGGCGAAAGAGTATGGAGAAGGATGGACTAGGTTGGAGAATAATGGAGAACGAAGAAGATTGGTGCATGATGTTGGTAGGAGGAAGTTGGAGGATGATGAAGTACGGAGGAGATTGGAGGATGATGGAGGACTGAGGAGGTTTGAAGATAGCAAACGAATAAGGTTTGAGGATGATGGAAAACGGAGGTGGTTAGAAAATGATGAAGAACAAAGGAAGTTTGAGGATGGAGGACGGAGGAAATTAAAGCATCATCGAGGACGGCCTAGGTTGGAGGTTGATGGAGGACGGAAGAGGTTGGAGAATGATGGACGCCGGAAAATTAAAGGGTCTTTTCATGCGTCAATCCTTGTTCTGCCTCTACTTAATACACAGTACTGAGTTTGTGGTAACATTGGTGAAACATAATCACGTAGCAAATTACGATCACAATACTGACTATAATTGTTTATGATGTGAAACGATACGAAGTTTAAAAACTACTGCAAAAATAGCAACACCGTTAACAGGGTTTGCATCCAGGGCCTTCTTATCACACCTTAACTCTGCGCCATTTACATAGACATGGAATGAAATACCATTTGATGTTTAGACGTGAGATGTCATTATAACGTTACAATAAGAGTTGTTCAGCGTTCTTTATATAGTCCATCCGTCGAATCAATGCTATGACGTCAAAAATAGTGATCCAGGCAGACAAATTCTACATGCCATTTCGTATGAAAAGATATAGTACGTTGACATTATATTTTAGAGCATTCTGATTTTTACGATTGGCATTACAATGCACTGTTGCCAAGCCTGGTCTGATCATCTCATATACTCTCATTAACTGTTGTCATATTTTTATTTGACCAACCACTGTGAGGATATATTGGTGTTGCCGTATTACAAAAAACAGAACCAGTTTTTTAATAGCTTTAGCTAAATTCAGAACTGTTAACTTTGTAGGTGCTTTTACGTCTTCCTAATATTGTACGACCTTTTTTTAATGTAACTATAATTGATAGTTCATTCTTATAATGTATTTTTTCATAAACTAATCGTTGTTGGGAATGTTTAGCATCCCTAAGTACTCTCCTGGCTAAGCACATGATCTTTATATATAATACTATTTGTATAATTTAATCATTAAATTCCTAGTTTAGTTTTTATTTGGTCCATGGATTTAACTTAAAGCAGTGTAGCGTATTTTCAATAAATTATATCTTACAAATTTGAGCTCCTAGGCAAAAACGAAAGTCATAATTTAATACAAGGCATCTAATTCATATTATCTCGGCACCAATTACCCTGGCACCAAACAACTGTTTGCGTGTATTATTAATCCAAACAAATAGAATTAATTAATTGATATCTCCGTCGAAGTCTATGGTATACAGCGGTGTTATGTATTAAACGTAATGAACGTTTTCTCTGTAAGGTTAATACATTCTCATTTGCTGGAATATATATTGCACACAATCAATATTTTCTGGCTAGAAGATTAAATGGTCGGGTCATTACAATTTATATAAGAATATTAGTCGACGATTACTTTATTGGTTGGTGTCTTAACACTCATACATGCGTCCGTTGACTCTAAAATTAAAGCTAATCGAGAAATAAATGATATTGAATGAAAGGTTTATTTCGTTCGATTCTATACGGTGTGGTATAACCCATTACTTGAGCACGTACCGTTTACGATGTCACGAGACACTACAACAGTTTCGTGCATTTTATACAAACTTTGTAACTACATACTCTCAGTTTAGTTAAATGTGGTTGTGATTTAGGTTTACAGATATTTCAGTGAGAACTTAAGTAATTTGTTTTATACAGGAAATACATGCAGATTAAATTACTAAATGAATCCAAATTGTTGACGAGCAGATCCTGTACGAAGATTAATTTATAATTTCAGGGCCTAGTGTTTTTATTTTACCCAAGAGCGATCACTTGAAGGATGAATGATGTAACTAACCAATAAAAACGAACAATAGGAAATACGTGAAAATGTCTTTCATATCTACATTTTATTGTGTTACCAGGATTTCAATGACAAACAGATAAAATTTTAATTTGCAGCTTGTGCTCTGTATTATTGCTAGACCATGGATAAAGAAAATGTTGTTCTAATCTTAAATAAATAAAGATAGGTTTATTTTATGTGTAAAATTTATATACATGTACAAAAAAATTTTATTGAAGCAATAGCTGTTTTACTGGAACGGTTAAAAGTGTAAGCCGCTGCGGATTAACCGAACAAGAATAGTATTACAATTTGTTAAAATGGAATCAATGACTCGTTTTATATAGCTGGTACTGGATAAATGACTAAACGTTATTTACTGTAAATTACAATGATCTTGTACCTGTCATTGCACAAAAATATAAAAATGAAATATCAATTTCCTAATAATGTAACAGTAACTAAAAAACGTATGAAGCATTATGGGAAGGACGCTTATTCGGATTCTACTAAAGTGGTCTCATGTTGTCTAGCGATAAGATAGAATGACTAACAGCTATCGCAATATAGTAGGATTGTTCTCGAAGGATTTGATGAGGCGCATTCTAGATATTTCTTCTTTTTCTCGAATAAGAGGTTATTGTATATAAGTGCGAACCCTGTTGACACAATTTAGTATTAGTTTAAATTCCGTCCTAATAAACGTTTGATGTACATAAATTAATGTAAAGATAAATACGCTTATATAATATAAATGCGTTAAATAAATAAATTACCAGTAGAATTGGTGCTATGATAATGTTTAATTCATCGTATTTAGGAAGCTAAATTAATGCCTACAAATAGTGACTAAGCTAGTATTAATGTAAACAGGACTCCGTAAATATTTCTGATTGTGAAGCGTAACTATTGGACTTGCATTTAATGGAATAAAAAACCAAAGGACAAACAGAGAATTTGTTACATTGATCTCAAGTGCGTGGGGTAGTTGTTACGTTAAATCCCTGCATTCGATCTATTTTTGCATTCGTCATATAAATTATAATTTCCAACTACTTGGTTTTACTTCTTTTTAATAAGCGCCTCCTAAAGATTCCAGTCTTAACGACTTTACCCTTTTTATGCTATTTCAAATCATACGGACAGTCATTTAACAAGTTCGTTTACATTCCAATTGAAATGAGTGCTACTTAAAGCGTCTTGTATAATTTCCTGAAGTATTTTATAATATTCTTTCGTTAGTCAATTTATAAATTCGTTGAAGTAAGCAAACAACTGCTTATCATTTCTAATAGTTCATCCTTTGAAACACGTTTTAAACACCTGCAGCAAATAGTTTGTGGTTCTTTTAAAAGATTAAAACTTCTCGCATTTTCAAAATACTTTTAATGGATTGGCTATCTACCACTTACTAGAAAATAATCAACGCCGTATTTTGTTATCGATGCAGGTGTTCAAACTTGCTCAAGTTTATGGGCAATAAAATCATTCCCATATCAAATCATTCTCGGTATTGTAGATCGTTATAATACATCGCTGACGTTTCTATAACAGATAGGCAACATTGAAAACACTGTGGGGTACATTTCTATTTATAGTGCAGTATGTAGGATTGCTACCTGACCATTTAAAACAGACATCGCTTTCTTATGCAAACAACAAATTATAATGGAAGTCATTATAGTATATTTATTTGCGTTAATTGGCTATTGTTCTAGGAATATTTTGCAACTGTCGTCTGGAATATACTTTTACAGGTGGTGTTCTCAGAATATCTCACATTATCGCTAGGAATTGTTTTTAAAACGAAAACACGTTCCTTATAAATACAGACTGAGCTCTTAAAACAGGGATATCCTATACAATGTTCTTTTATCGGAAAAAAAAGACTATAAGTCGCGGTGCTAAAATGCTTTGTTGCACTAACAGTTACAGTCTAGTTAAATTGTGTCATCTAGTATCCAATCCGTTGGCGAGCCCAGTACGCACTTCCAAATCCTTTACGATGGTACCAGAGGCAGAGAGCTTGCTGCAAGAGACAATTATTTAATTTTCTTTTGTCTAGATGCTACTGTGAAAGATAAGACATTTCTTTGGCTGGCTGTAGTTTTTCTTACTCGTGACTGCACAATAAATTACAGACTGTGCGTTACAAATTTACTTTCACAGTACACAAGTGATTATGTAATTCTTCTGCAAGTCACAATTGGTATAATCTGAAGCTCGCGTTGGAGCACCTTTTATTGTTTCAGTTTTTTGTAAATTAATGCTGACTTCAACAACTTGTTTATCAAATTATAAATTAGAGTGAATTAACTCTTGGTTTATCTCAGTTAGAGTTAAGTTATTTGTTTTAGGAAGTGCACTACACAAAGCAGCTAAAATTACTGTATATACTATGTCTACTTTTCTTCTTGTATATATTTAGGGTTGGAAATATTATGTAAGTATGTATGTTATTTAGATTTTAAAATTTTACCATGTGGTGTTATATGCAAATTGACGCTTTTTTATTACATCAGGTTATAACAGGACGATTATGTAAATGTTTGATTTGGTTCTTGTAGATATTTCTCTTTATACTATATTAACTAGCGGTTGTAAATAAACTTCTTTCTGAGGTTTTCAATTTTTTTTTAGTATGACCGATTTCACTCTACGGTATTTTGAGCTGGCACGGCATCCAATTCTTTTGGATTCCTATTCTACCATTCTGTGTCGTTACAGTTTTCGGTGTGGGAGATTTTCTTACTTTACTACTTTCCTTCTTTTCTGCATGGAATACCGTAACATAGTAGTAAAAATGACATTTAAACGATTTTCTTTTGTATGCGTGTTACTTGCAGTCAATAACAAGAAATGGACAACGACATTTTTTCATTTTAAAGTACTTTAAATTAGCTATAGAGGAAAAATATAAACCTGGCGGAAAAGCAATTTGACCAAAATGCAAAAGCGGTTAAACAAAAATGAATGGGAAATTACAACCAATTAAAACAGGAGTTTACACAAGAAACTACAAGAACAGTACAAGTTCTTGAGCTCTCAACCATGGTGATACAACAGCACACTCCAAAATTTAAGAATTTCAAAGAAAACAAACCGTCGCTATCAAAGTTTAAAATAAAACCAACTACCCTTGAAAGATAGTCGTTTTGAGCGACGCATTTCAAGCAATTTGAAGTTGCCTCGACAGCTAGCGGCTGGAATAACTATGACAACTGCGTTGATAGCCGTATTAAAGGGTGAAACTCTAAGTATCTTACAAACTCTACCGAAACATTATTAAAGAAACTACGGAACTTTAACATCGAGGCTGAAAGTAAGGTATCACGATTTTCATCTACAACAAATACCACCCTGAAATAAAGAACTGATATCAGAAGGTCAACGAAAATTTATTAGGGTTCCAAGCAGATGTTGTTCGCTTGGTGAGACTAATCTATCCATCAAGCATTGGTACTGGCGCGGCCTAAGACCCTAGATGACGTGCTGTCTCATGGTTTGGAGTTCGAAAAACAAGCATCGTATCGTAGCAGTGCAAAGTTAGATGATCTGAGAAAGAACCCGGCAAGACCCAAATGAAGAAAATGATTACACGGGCCCTTCGTGGTCAACGACCAAAGGGGAAGGAACCAAAATGCTAAAATTGTTCAAAATTTGGACATATTCGGCAGCAGTGCAAGAATAAAGGAAACCAAAAGAATTGAGGGGTGCAAAAGTAGACCTGCACCATTCTGTGCCGGAGAGCATCATCCGCATCGCGCAAACTAGGTTTGAGAAGAGTATATATAAAATCATCAAGTTTCTAGTTGATACCAGTGCCGCTAGAACATTTGTGAACCATGTCGTGGTGCACAACCCTGATAAAGTGACGCCTCTGACGGCGCGTCTTCAGACAGTTGCTGGCGAAGGCATTCAAGCACACGGAATTTCAAATGTAAAGATCGGAATTGGTAGCAAAATATTCAACCATCAGTTAATAATAGCAGACATCACCCAGGAAGCTATCTTGGGGATGTGTTACAATACATTTCTAAATCAGGTGGTTTCTGCATTAATTTCCAACTACCTTAATTAAACGTCACCTAAACTTTAAGCGATAGTCCGATTTTTATGCTGTTCCAATTAAAGTGAAGTTTTAAAACCTTATATGAAAATTTTCCTAAGTGTGGAAATACGTGAAATATATTTTAAAACCACCTTCTAAATTCTCTTAATATTTGCTTTAGTGTTCAAAACAACCCCGTTTTATTCGTTGAAATAAACAAGCATTTGCATATTGTCAAACCACTTTAATAGTTTCTACTTCTTTGAAATACATATCTGATTTCCAATAGTTATTTTTCGAATCACGTTCAAAACGGCTGCATAAAACAAATATAATGGTTGGTACTAAGAAATCGTACTTTGTTATTTCTGTACGTGTTCAGCTGCTCGAGTTTACCAGCGATAAACCGTTTCTTAATTAATGCATTCTCGGTATTCTCGGTCGATAATAATACAAATATCTATTCATTTCTATAAGTTAGACAACCGGGTATACGTTAAGCTTTCTTGGGCTGTATGCAAGGTTGCATACTTGATGGGTCGTTTAAAATATACATTGCATTTTTATGCAAACAACGAAATTCAGTGAAAATTATTATTGGCTTTCTTTCGAGGAATAATTCACAGTTGTTGTCTGGAATATATCTTTACTTCCGTTCGCAGAATATTTAACTTTCTATCACTGGGACTAATTTCCCATATCGTTCTCAATCTGTATAAATACAAGCCGAGTTATTTAAAAGTTCTCTTCTTTCATCGATTCTAATTCTATACAACGTCCTTTGAGCGCAAAGAAACGTTGTTGAGTCGCGATTTTAAAATGCGTCGTTGTACGCAGTGTTTCACTAAAGTTAAATTGTGCCATTCAGCATCCAACCTATCGACAAACACAAGCCGCATTTCCGGATCCCGCAAGATAGTACAAGAGAGGCCGATAGTTTAAGGCACAGTTTTTCTGCTTTCTTAACTTTTGCTGCTATTGTGAAAAACAGACACTTTGTTTGCTGTTTATAGATTTCTTACTCGTGAGTATTCAATGAATTGCAGACTGCACGTCACCAATTTACGCTTACAATGTACGTGTGATCTTGTACTTATGCTGCAAGTCACGATTACTTAAAGCAAAACTCACGTTAGAGCATTTATTACTGTTACCTTTCCTTTGTACATTAATGTTAACGTCAGCAACATGCTTACCAAATTCTAAATTAAAGTAAATGGACACCCAGTTCATTTAAGTTAGGATTATGCTAGTTAAGCTTACTATTATATATATATATATATATATATATATATATATATATACTGAGTCTTCTTTAATAAGCGATATTTAATAAATATTGAATAAGATGTTGGTATTTTTGGGCGAATTGCTTATATATATATATATATATATATATATATATATATATATACATACAGAGTAAGTTTTTAGTGTGGCAATGGTCGATAACTCCGTTATTATAAAAACTACGTAAACCAAATTTGGAGACATATTAGGCATACCTAAAGTGCATATTTTAAAAATATTTTGAAGCATACAGGGAGTTTCATAATTCCAGGGCATATTAAACTTATATTTTTTTTAATAGAACACCCTATATATTATTACAGTTTTGGAAAGCCCATGAAAAGAGCTTTAATTTGATATCAAATTGTAACTGTCTATTCCTTTTAGTTTTTGAGATATTCACCTGTATTTTAAAAAAATGACCCTGATTAGATACATTGCCACTACACTAATACACAACTTATGTTAATTTTCAAGATGCAGAGAATTTAACTATATACCATAGTATATTTGTAAATATCACTCTTTTGAAATTTCTTCACAGTATACAGGGTGTGTCAGGTTTTGCAAAATGCAATTTTTAAAACTTTTTTTAAATGGTACCCTACCAATTTTATTGCTCCAATGGATAGTTCATTAAGTGTCCTTTCATTTTTGTTAAGCATTCCCTATACCTAAATCCATTATTTTCTGAGATATTTTTGATTTTCTTCAAATTTTAAGAATGTTTTTAATTTACATAACTAAAAATAACTTACTATTGGAGAATATTATAAAACAATTAAAACATTTTGATTAACAATTTTACTAAAGATATAACAACCTACAATAATACGCTATCAACAAAATTCTGCAAGATCAACAATATGCATTTTATAGAAAATGTTCAAGCAGGAAATCAGGCAGGCTTTGAAAAAATAACAATTACAATTAAAGTGTCATTTAGGTTTATTAATTGTAATGTGTTGTCATTTAACAGGATATCTCTCTTGGTATATTCTTAATGCAAGTAGGCAATTTCTTAAACTTTCTCCCAATACCCAATTCATATCTATTTGTTCTTCCACGGTAAAATTCATTTTGAAAACTCGTTCAAAGATTACATTTAAAACAGAACTGATAATGTGTGGTTAAAGTGGCTAAAACAGTGAGCGCGTTCGGATATGGTAATATCATATCGACGGGATCCATTTACCTACCAATCAAATTAAAGCAAGACGGTGAATATGCTTTGGACTTAGTGGGACTGTTTACTTGTAACACTGTGCAAAACATACATCCAGGAAACAACATCTTATACTTTAACGATCCAGAACATCGTAGAATAACCATTGAACCTGGGTCGTACGAATTAGAAAAAGATAAATGCATATATACAGGAGGTTTTCAAAAAATGGTTTAGTCAGAAGCCGGACATCAAGAACATTGAAAAATATTTTAAACTGAGTGCCAACAATAATACATTAAAGTGTTCTATACGAAGCAGTATACCGATTGATTTTGGGGCAAACCGTAAAAACAATATTGGTAGCATTTTAGGCTTTACCAGTCGCAAATTAGCTGCAGAAGCCGTACATATCGCTAATCAGCAAGTGAACATAATTTCAATATCAAACATTTTTGTAGAAACCAATATCATCACCGGATCGTTCAGAAACAATTTTCTTACCCACAGCATATTCGAATTCAGTCTGTCTGTACCGCCTGGGTATAATCTGGAAAAGGAGCCAAATCACGTTATATATTATCCACTGAGCGTGACAGAAATTGATAATATTACAATCAGATTGGTTGATCATTTGGGTGAATTGATAAACTTTTCACCGAAAACATACACCTCTGTTAGACTGGAAATAAAAAGCAGATGAAAATACCCATCGATTTTGTATATAAGACACGCTACCACACCCCCAGACGACCAGTAGTGAATACAACGCCAAAGTGCCAAGTTGTCCAGAGACTTATAGCAGAAGAAATGCGATTTTTAAAATCCTTAGGATTAAAAGTTATAAATGATGGGTGGCAGGAATAAGCGCAGCTTAGATCTCCTCGGTGATGAAAACGTCAAACTTGGAAGGCTTAAATATGAGGACGTTCCCAAATTCGATGTGTTTGGAAGTTATAAATTAAACGAAATCATAATAAAAGAAGATTATTATACATATCTTCCCTTTACATTGAATGCAGAAAACAACGATCGGATTTCAATCGAAATTCAAAGCAGTGATAATATCACATACCCCCATGAAAGTTTCATATTTATAAGGGGTACCTATAAGCGTACGAAAACATTAAGAGAAGCAACAATAACAACTGTAGATCCGATTAGAGCAGCAGAACCGGACCTTAAAGCTTACGAGTTTACTAGAAATGCTCCCTACTTTCTGTTTGAGTAAATTCAATACAAATTGGGTAATAATCAAATAATAGATGTCTGTCGAATTCCGGGTATTACTCGAACCATTAAACGACTTGTATCCCTCAAAGAATCAGACACAAAGTCCATCACATATACCGGATGGATGCCCGATACCATATTCCAATATGGACGATTTAGTTGTGCTATACCGCTAAAAACCATTTTTGGGTTTTTCGAAGATTACAAGAAAACTATCGTCAACATGCCTCAAGAGCTGATTTTAATCAGATCTAAGTCGGATGTAAATTGTTACAAGTCGATCCGAAATACAGTAACGTTCAAAATACAATGTATTTCATGGGAGGTCCCGCATATAACATTAAGTGACTTCGCCAAGGTATCGCTGCTTTCGGAAATGCAAAATCAAGCATCTATAATAGCCGCATTCAGAAAATAGGAACTACACGAATTACCGTCTCTAACACAATCAAAGTTGCAAGTGTGTAGAATTAAAGTATCGAACGAAACAGAGAAGGCTCGGTGGATATTACTGGCGTTGCAAAATGGGAAGTACGACAGGAAAAGAAAAAATGCTACAAGCTTTACGAATGCCAATATAACCAATGTCAAAGTGTATCTATACTCTCAGGCATTCCCTCAAGGTCGATTAAATTTGAATTTCGAGCAGAACGACTACTTGCCAGCGTACCTGTCTTATGCATCTTTTATAGAAAAATACTATTTGAACAAATCGCCAAATAAATATTTAATGGACTATAGCATGTTTAAGGAATCACCTGTCTTTGTAATCGACTGTCGTCATCAATTTGAAAACTTCAAAGACGCAACGGTTGATGTAAGAATGCAATTAGAAATTTTGAGCCGTCGATGAAGACTTATACTTTAATTATACATGATTCTATATTTGAATATAATCCGTTTACGGAAATTGTTAATAGATTTATTCACAATTAACTATTTTGTATATATATTTTTTTAATAAAATAGTATAAAAGCGAGAAATTAATTTGTTTCAATTAATTTACTTTTATCAGTCGAATGGTGTGCATCTCCCATTCTGTAAATAAGTTCTAGTTATTTTAGAGCAAATTTATCTCCATCAGAATAGAGTGAAATTGCCTCATAGGGTGAAATTGTCTCCACCGGTATTGGTTAGCATGGTTAGAAATTATATAAGAAAACGAAGTAGTGGATACAGTAAAGAAGCTTTAGAAAAAGCTATAGAAGAAGCTCGACTGGGTAAATCAAGTATTTACTCCATCAGTAGAAAATACCACATACCGAAAGAGACGTTAAGCTATCACCGCAAACAGCAACAAAAGCAGGTACACACTCAAAGCAATATGGAGACTGCGAAACATAAAATTACAATACCTATACAGAATTATGATAACTTTGCTATTACTAGTGCAAAAGAGGATAGTAAACATGGTCCATTGTTCCCGTCTAACATACGAGCTATATTCGCATGACCTTCGAGTTGTGGAAAAACAAACGCTTTAATATCTCTAATCTTGCACGAGAATGGGCATAGATTTCAAAATTTCTATGTATTTTCGAAAGTTTATATCAACCGAAATACGAATTGTTAAGAAACGTTTTTACACCATTAAAAGAAGAAATTGGTTACCATGAGTTTGAAAATTACGATGATTTGATTGAACCCGGAGATACCAAAGAAGATTCAATTATGGTTTTCGATGATATACCTGCAAACGAACAAAGCAAGATTATACAGTTTTTCTCGTTTAGGAGCAATAGATTCATTCTACCTATGTCAAACGTATGCTAGCGCCTTAAAACATAGACTCAGAGATAACACCAATGTAATCGCATTATGGAAACAGGATGACACAAACCTTCGCCATATCTTTCTTGATCATATAAGCGGCGACATGACATATCCAAAATTTAAAGAAATGTGCTTGCAGTGTTGGGGTGGTGGTGAGTCAAAACATAATTTTATAACTATTGTGAAAGATTTTGATATCGATAAAGGACGGTATCGGAAGAATTTCGATGAGTATATAATAATTTGATATTATTAAAAAAAAATAGTTAGTTCCCATCATACAGTATGATGATGACAGACGTTAAGAATTTTATCGCAAATAAACGTAATCTTTGGTTAATTCAAGATGCTGTACGAAAAAAGTTTGTTGCATACAAAAAGGGGGGCACTACATCTTAGCAAAAATTCAAAAAAGCTCACAAACAATTGATCGATCCCTTGCAAGTAATCGCTTCCCAGTTGCAAGCAATCACCAAAAAAATCACCATACCTACAATGAAGGTTAAAGTCGAAGACATGGAAGCACCTATAAAAAAAATTACACAACTCGTTCCAGAAGAGCCGTTCCATCTTTACTATGCGGACGTGTTAGCTAGAGACGAAGACGAAAATATCGATAAATCAATTTATGGAGTAAAGTATAATGCTGAAACCGATTCATGGCGTTTGTGGAAATAGTGTATTGGAAATTAATCAGGAAAACAGTGATATAACATTAAATAATGTGATATACCCGGGTACGAGAAGTTTATACAATCTGCTAACCTTTAAAGACATCAACCCTGAAGATGGTAATTTCAATTTGCATGAAGATTTACCGAATTACTTAGAAATAATCAAATCAGCATCGATTTTGAGAAGAAAGTTTAATCCATTTGCAGTACACGATTTAGGCGGATTCCCCACAAACAACAAAAAGTTTGACAAATATGTGCAAAAATATATTACCGAATTTCGGAGGAACCCCGAAAGAAAACAGCCGAAGAGAAGAAAACAGACTAAGGAAGCGGGATTAGGCTTTCCTAATAGGTTTTACAAAAGTTTAAATTCGATGCCTGTGCAATATGTCTATTGGAACAATGTACATGAACTTGTGGATCGGTTGAGATTGTTGAACGCATCCAACCAAGCTGGAAATGCAAGCGAGGATAACATTAACGAGATGGTGTCCATAATAGTAGAGTTGAGAGAAGAAGGTATAATACAGTGAGCTCAGTAAATAATTACACAGTGTTAAAATGCCCGTCGACCGCTTTGGACGTTCAGAGCGTAAAGATACCGATATTCGACGTGGGCCACCAGGTCGAGGATTTCTGCTAACATCGGATGGTGATGGATACGATATGTTGCAAAGAAAGCTAGTGAATTCTTCAGACCCGAAAGAAGATTGTGATCTAGTTAATCAGAGAAGCAGTATAGTATTCAAGTCTGGAGAAGAAACAATTAGTTTTCGTAAAAGAAGACTAGTTGATGTAATGGTGTTACTCTCATGATCGCATGCAATGCACTAAGCGAACATCGAAACGTAAGTTTGACTATATCAGAGTACACGTGCTGAACACAGAACAACTTCGACCAAAATTTTTTCCAAATTTTGAATAATCAAAATTTACAATCTAAAACTAACAAAGCAATTCATTGGTTAACTTTTTGATAAGCGTTTTTCAACACACGATGAATAGCGACCTGAAGACTATAAATACAAATTCGATTTCTGCATAAATCAGTCCTAGTGCTCATCATAGCCTGGGGTTAACCTCTCCTCCGCAGTGCTCATCATAGCCTGTGAAAACCTTTATTTATTTATTTATTTGTTTGTTCCAACGTTTCAGTAGTCTGCTACCTGAAATTTAAGCAGACCTGGCTTTTCCACAGAAAGTAACCATCATGTGTTATGTGTGTATGTGTGTATGTGTGAGGGATGGTTGTGTGTGATGTTGGTCCGTGTTACGTTCTCCCTCTAGGACCAGGACCATCGGCAGCCGGATATCTCAGTCGTCAAGAAAGAACGCACGACGGACGTTGCCTTGTCAGTCCGGACCATCGGCAGCCGGAAATCCAGATGTTGAAAGGCAATGGAAGTGTGTGTTTAGGGGTGTGTGTGTGTGTGTGTTTGTGTGTGTGTGTGTGTGTGTGCGCGTGTGTGTGTGTGAGAGAGAGTTGTGTGTATGTGTGTTGTATGTGATGTTGGTATCCGTGTTACGTTCCCCCTTTAGGACCAGGGCCATCGGAAGCCGGATATCCCAATCTTCAAAGAAAAACGCTCGACGGATGTTGCCTTATCAGTCTGGACCATCGGCAGCCGAAAATCCAGATGTTGAAAAGGCAATGTAAGTGTGTCAAAAGTGTTTTATGTTTGAACAGTACATAAGAGGTGTTTTGTGTGTTTGTTTGTGTGTGTGTGTGTGTGTGTGTGTGTGTGTGTGAAGTGTGTTTGAAATGTTAATTTGTGTTTATGTTTGCCCAGGTTACTAAAAGGTTGGATTGAATTAGTATAATTTTGTACATGTGTGAACTTATACTATTACATAAATAAAAAATTAGGTTCTTTCACAGGAAAGGATTTGTTTGCTGTATTGTTTGCCTCGAGTATGTGAAAGTTCTTAAAATTTAGCGTTTGTTAAAAAGAAAAGAAATTTCCTATTCTACTACTTAAAATTAACTTATACTATCACTTAAAATTAACTTATACTACTACTGTTGGTTATTATTTGTGAGAGACAGGGTTGCTAATATGTAGAAGCATGCAAATTCTACATATTAGGGGGTTGGATCGTTTCAAAGTCGGGTTAATGGTTTGATCTTGTTGCTTCTGGTCGTCAAGAGCAGAGCTCTTGGAATTCCAGGAGAGCGCTCTCCGGTCTCCGGGGCAGAGCCTCGGTCCAAGGAGAGGTGTTACTTTTATGTCTCTGTCAGGGTGGTTTTGTTTGTGTCTTTTATCCGTCAAGATAACGTTGGTGGATGAGTGCCGTGGTTTTTTGTGTGAGTGCATTTAAGTGTGGAAAGAGGTTTTCATTCCAAATCATCTGGTGTAGGGTCTTGTTTAATAATGTTTGTCTATGTGCGTAGAGGTACGGTTGTAAGTCATTACACTCGAATACTATGTGTTCCGGTGTTCCTATTTCTCCGCACGTGCATATGTTGTTGTCAACTAAGTTTATGCGTTCTCTGTATGTTGGATAGGGTCCGTGGCCAGTTAGGTAATGAATAAATCCCCGACTGGGCACCAGGTGTTTGGCTTTTAGGCGGTCTTTAATATTTGGGATCATTGCGTATACCCTTCTACCGGTTGTGCTTTGATCCCATCTTGTCTGCCATTCTGCGAGTATGTAGTTCTTTATTTCCGTCTTTGTCGTGAGTAGTTGATTTGTGTTTAAGATGCGTTGTAGTTGTTGGTTGTCATTGTGTGTAAGATTGTATATTGCAGCTCGCTGTTTCACTACTAGGTCCAAGGGCATAGTTCCCACTAGTACATGAAGTGCATCATGTGCGGTAGTCCCATAAGCCCCGTCAGTCGCAGTAAAACACTTCGTTGTGTACTGTTAATTTTTTGTTTAGGTTTGATTGTGTTAAGGCGATGTCCCCACGTGCTCGCGGCGTATGATACCATAGCACCTAGCACACTGTTGAGATATAGCCTTACGCAATTAAGTGGTATCTTATAAGTCCTTTGGGCTAGCGTTGCAATGTTCTGCATTGCAGAAGTTGCACTGCACAGACGGTGTTTATATGTGCAGAGTAATTCTGTTTTCGTCTAATGTTAAGCCCAGATATTTTGTGTTTTGTGTTCTACTTATATTTACACCATCTAGTTTGATGGTGGGGTCCCTTGCCAGGGTTCCCTTCATCACAAGGTATGTAGTTTTTGTGGTGTTATGGTCATTTTGTTGGTTTTGCACCAACTTTGTGTATGGGTAAGGGCGATGTTAGCTTTACGTTCGATTTCTTTTCTGGAATTGCCTTCAACCACTAACAAGATGTCGTCGGCGTATGCAATCGTCGACAATACTTCGTTAACGGTTTCCAGCTTTTCCAGGAGTTCATCCATTACAATATTCCAAAATAGGGGCCCGCATATGGACCCTTGCGCGCAACCTTTATTTATATGTTTGGTAATGCTCTCCGTGCCTTGTAGGGTTACATACCTGTCCCTGCAGTAGCTCCTGAAAGAGTGGTATAGTTGTGATGGACAGTTTATGGTCGTAAGTCTTGTAAAGAGTGAAGGCCACCAAAGGTTATTAAATGCGCCTTCTATGTCCACTAATATTAATAGGACGTATTTTTTGTGTGATTGCTTGATGGTTTGTATTGCTTGGTTTATGGCGTCCTCAGTTGATTTGTTTTCTGTAAAACCGTATTGTCTTGGATGTACTCCCATGATTTGTCTGTGGTCCTGCATTCGTTTACATAATAGTTTTTCATACGTTTTTCCTAGCGTGTTCAAAGGCATATAGGTCGGTAAGAGCCCGGTTGTTTGGGGTCTTTACCTTTCCTTTAGGGATAATCACGACATTCGCCTGTTTCCAGATGTTAGGAAAAACAGCTTGTCGTATGCATTCATTGTACAGTGCTGTTAGCGTCGGTGTTAACTTATCTTGTAGCGCTATGCCAATCTCCGCAAGAATTCCGTCCGGTTCGGGTGCTTTCCTGCTCTTCGATTGGCATAGTGCGTATCTCACTTCGTCTTCTGTGAAAGGATCTAAGTTGTCGTCTTGTCTGTTCCATGGTCGGTTACCTATGTGGTTTTTGTCGATTACTCCTTGTCGTCTGAGTCGTTGTTCGTTAGTGTCGTCTTGAACGTTGTCATCGGGCAAAAGTGTTTGTAATAGCAGTGTCGCAGTTTCACCCCAGTCTTTTGTGTATGTACCGTCTTGTTTTATTAAAGTTGAATAAGTCATCGGTGGTTTGATTTTACCCTGAGTGATTTTATAGGGTATTCCCCAGGCGTCAGTTTGTAAGTGTCTTTCCACGAATAATTCCCATGATTTCTTTTTCATGTCAGTCAGTTCTTTTTGGTATATGTCTTTTAATTGTCGATAATTTGTTAGGTGGTATGCTCTCTCGGCCGGTGTTAGGGAGTTTTGGTAGTTTTTTCTCGCTCGCTGTGTTTCCTTTTTTAGGTTTTGTAAACGTTTTGTCCATTGACTTGTCTTTGTGTGTCGTGTGTTCCGTTGTTTCGGGAGCACTTGCTCCATTGTGCGTCTAATTGTGTTGGTGAGTAGTTTTGTATACTCGTGAACGTTTTCATCTGATGTTATATCTTGTGGGGGTACAAATGTGTCCCTCAGTTTGTTCCAATTTGCATTTCGTATTTTGTATCGTTGTACATTGGTGAAGTTTTGTGGTGTGTCAAATGGCCTGGTTGTCATGCCAATGTTGAACGTGATTAGGTTGTGGTCACTAACGGTTTGGTGTTCTAATACCTGCCAGTCTTGTATGTAGTTGTACGCCAGCCCATTTGTCAGTGTAACGTCTATGTTTGTTCCTGTTCCTGCATGGGTGTTGTATGTGGATGGGTTATTAGGAAGGTTGATTACTTCGAGTTGTAGTTCGTTAATCAAGTTTTCGACTTGTTCTCCGCGTTCGTCTGTGAGGGAACTGTGCCACATTGGGGATTTTCCATTTACGTCTGCCATAATAACTATTGGTTTGTTGTTGTAAGTGTGCAATATGTTGCGTATGTTGTTTATGTACGGCTGGGGATCAAGTCTGTACTGGAAGTAGCTTGTTACCAAGATCCACTTTACAATCCGACCGTTTGAGACCTCCAGACATGTGCAGTGTTCTCCACTGTATCGTTGGATTGTCGTGATTGTCAATGTGGGATCAAAAATGACCACTGCCGTTTGTGGGTTTCTACCTGTATGTATTTGTCTTGCCCTGACTGGCATGCTTGGAATCTTCCCATGCACCAGATAAGGTTCCTGTATAAAAAGTGCATGTAATCGTAAGGTTTCGGCTAGTTGTCTAAGCTCTTTCATTACAGTTGCACAGTGCATGGCATTTATTTGACCAATTCTGATCTTTCCGTCGTCCATTAGGGGTAATAGGTGTTTATGCTGAATTCTGGTTGTTGCTTGTGTTTGTGTGAAAATGTTGTGTGTGAGTGCAGGTTCGTATTCCGTTTGTGGGTGGGTTACTATTTTGTCTGTGTGCATGTTCTCTTGTATTGTTTGTTGAATATGTCGTCGATACGTGATTGCCCTTGTTTTGTTCCTTTGAATTTGTGAGGGTTGTTTGTGTTTAGTTTGGTTAGGTTTACTGTCCATAGTCGGTTTTTTGTATGAGTCTGTCCATTAACATTTTGTGGGTTGGGCAATCTTTAGGGTTAGAAGCGCACTTTTTGTTACGTTTTAAGCATGGTATGCAAACTGAGTGTTGTCCGTGCTTGGGGCAGTCTGCCCTTTTGTGCTTGGAGTCTTCTTCCCCACAGTGTCCACATGTATCGGTGGTGCGTGTGCAATGTTTCGTGACGTGCCCTAGATCGAGACATCGTAGGCATTTGGGTACTACTAAAAAGTCTTTCACTGTAACACAGCGATATTCGATATAGAGTTTTCCTAGATTTATTAATATATTCCTCACTTTGCCACTTACCGTCGCTACATGATGTTGAGTCGGTTTGTTTTTCGGTCCTGTTTTGAAACTAAGTTGAAAGTCTTTATTAAAATCCTCTCTGTTAATTAGGTGTTCAAGGTTTTGAGTATAAATTAAATCTGTCACGTCTTGATCTTTCAGGTACGTTGGTATGTCGTATATAATAACTAAGGGTTTTTTCTTGCGTGGTTTTTCGCAATTTAGAGTTTGTTTTAGGGTTGCATGGTTTAAAATTTTGTTTGCCTCGGTTTCATTATCAGTATCTATAATTACTGCTTTGTTGGTTGTTCGGATGTTTTTAATTTTAATTTTATCTTTCAGTGGATTTAATGTTTTGGAAAAAAATTTCTTGAATTTGTCTAGGTGTTTCACCACGTTTTGACGTTATGAACACCGTTGTATTTTGGTTTGAGATCGCTTTTGAAATTGCGTCTTGTTTTGGAGCTTTCGGTTTTTGTACTACAGCACTGGCGTATGTCTGTGTTGGTATTGCCGTCACGTTTGCGCACGTGTTTGAAGACATGGTTGGATTAAGCATTGATTGTTGTTTCAGATGGCTGTTTTCTACTTTAGTTTCGATGATCTTGTCTTGTAGTGTGTTGTTTTGTTGTTTTATGAATTTATGTTCGCCAGTTAATTCGGCTTGTAGATATATTAATTTTATTATTTTATTTCTCAGCGTTTTATGAACCCCTACCCTTAGGCGGTTACTCGGGTCTAGTTCATGGTCAATAAAGTTAAGAAGGTCTGTCCCTAGATTCTCTAGGTGCTCTAAGATAGACTGTTTTATATCTTCCGGGTTGTTGTGGTTGGGGCTTCCTATCAATCTTTTGTTTCGTGGTATTTCGGTCGTTGGTGGGTGGGCAGAGGGTGTTAGTACGACGCTTATTTGACTCGAGGTGGTATGTAGTAAAGGATGTGAGTTTACGTCAAGATCTGGTGTTGTTTTACTCCCAAGTAAAACCCTGGGAGAATGCTGTATAGACATTTTGTACTCTAGCTGTTAAGTTACTTAAATCTAATTACAAAACAAATGAAATGACAAAAGTCCGTACATTAAATAAACAGTAATCAATGAGTAATAATAAAACAGAATGTTCAATGTGACGGCCTTGATCTTTACGCAATTAATAAGTAATAAAACTGTGTCACTTACACTAGGCTAAGTTCAAGTTTAAATGTTATTCATACTACATCACGACATTCAATGGAATTCGCTAGGTGTTATTTCCTTGTAAACAATTATTGTTATAAATAATTATGAGTGTAGCAGCTAATGCGAAAGTTATTGATAAAGTGGAACGTAAACTTTTCCTGTTTAGAATTTATTGCAGTATGCGGAAACGTCCTTGTGTAATTTGGACAACTATGGTACCCAGAAAATCACCTAAAATTCTGTCTGATTTAACTGGAAAATTAATTGGAAAATTAATTTAGCACTTAACGCCGGTGAAAAGCTTACTAATAAATGCACCGTAACTAAAATTGCGTTTGTTCGTAGTTGAACCACTTAACCCGGGCTCACTTCACAAAATAGCCTCCCAAAACAGTTTAAGACAGTTTAAAATTAATTCACAACAAAAGCTCCCCCCCAAAACATACCTTTGTTTATAGTGCACGTTGAATATTCAGTAATTACTTACAAAAGTCCCTCTTCACGTGGTAAAATTCAGAAAAAATTCGAAAATTGTTTTTCCTATGTTGTTGGTTTTTTTATGCTCGTTGTTACTTGTTTGTTATTTGCACTTCATAACTAAACTTATTTTAAGAAACTTAAATAATATAATTAGTTAAATTATGGACTACATCGTTTGCACGTCTGTTCACGGCGACATACTGTACTGTGAAAACCTTTCCAAAGCGGCGCTCGTCATAGCACGCTTAATCCCAGCGCAGTGCTCACCATAGCCTGCGTCCTGCCTTAAACGTTACCCTATCCGCCGCCGTACCTGGAGGCCGTCGTCGTAATTCATCAACACACAATTAACAAGCACGTACGAACGCTCAGCTCCGTTTCATACTGCACCGACGTCGTTATTGTGGTTGCATCCGTCAAGCTCTACCACAGGGACTACATCCCCGTAGAGGCATCAACCCCACGACGCCGCCGAAGACTTCAGAAGACACCGAATACTTTCTGACCCTTTTCTTTTGTATATATTTGTAAATAGTAGTTTTGAAGTGCATATAATTTTCAGTTCATAATTGCTTTAACGTAATTTCTACCCACCACTAAAAACACGAAGATTACCGACGAGAGCCGAACACCACCGAAGATGTCTGGACCTCGCCGACCTGTATATATGCCTTAATCTTCACTGTTAAGTTCACACTGGGCCGCTGAAGCAACTTCCGAAGCTTTCCGAAGAAAGCCGAAGCCTTCCGAAGACCTACACACCCCATCAAATGGTGCATACGGTTCATTCCTGGCTCCACAGCCCCAGGAAGCCATCTGAAGCCATCCTAACAATTGAAACCATTTAATTTCACTTTTATTATTATGTTTATTTGGATTTATAATAACTTTTCTTATATTTATTAAACAATGAACTAAGCCCAGCCTACTTGCTTACAGACGCCGCCTCCATCGAACGATAACAATCGAGCCTAAAGACGATAGTGATTGTGTTTCCAAAAAGTTTGCCGTTAATCTTGTAAATCAAACCTTTTCAGACTGTCTAAAAAGTATGGAGGATGTTCGGCGTAAAGCTGTTGTATACAATGCAAGAAAACACCGTATCATACAGCTCAGTCCTCTGATTGAAAAATCAGATTCAGCAACCAGACAATATATAGACGAAAAATGTGATAAAATTGTATCCAATGTAAAAGCATTTGTTCAGCTTTTTATGAATTTGGCTACGGTTCCTGACACAAACGAAAAGGAACTCGGTCTCGCTATATCATCGATTTACGAGTCGGCACCAGCTGCTATAAAAAACAAATACTACAAGCCAAAGCTTAAGTTTATGCCAAAGGTGCAACTAAATAATGATAGCTCTATTAGTTTAGCATCGGTGTTACGCAAAAATGAGTAAAGAAATCATCGTTAAGGAATTATTTAAGCCAGCAAGAAAAAATTTTCAGCGTCGTCGCACAAATCTGAAACATGTGAAACGCGATCTTATCCAGTCGGACTTGTGCGAAATGCAGCTTTACTCTCGTGTGAACAATGGGTACAGATATATTCTAATAGCGGTGGGCTGTTTCACAAAATATGCTTTTGCAGAGTCTTTAAAAAATAAAACTGGATCAGAAGTTACAAATGCTATGAAAAAAATACTAGACAAAATGTTGCATGGAGAAATTAACACAAAAATCAATCTACAAACGGATTTTGGGAAAGAGTACTACAACCGCTGGTTTAAAAATCTTATGCAAAAATATATGGTGAACCATTATTCTACGTATTTTGCAATCAAAGCTAGTATGGCTGAACGGTTGATCAGAACAATCAAAAACAAGTTGTACAGAAGATTTTACTGGCAAGGCAGTCATAGATAGTTGAATATTTTGTCTAAGACTATGGAAGAATACAATAATACACCACATCGGGCTATTAACATGACACCTATGGAAGCGGAAGAATACCCGGAAAGAATTAAACTTTACACCGCTGACAGTGCTTCTAAAAGTCACAAGAAGTTGTATAGGGTTGAAAAAACTAATAGCTGGATATATATACGAGAGATTTGCTTTGAAGCCTATTCCTATTTATGATTCGAAGCAGGAAGCATGTGTTTCATAATCGATTTACAAGGATATCAATACAAAACTAGTGATTTCTATTGCAAGGAGATTGCCATTTTTGGTATAGCGAATAATGTAATATGGCATGAGATACTGAACATGGCGGTTGAATATAACACCCTAAGTGATGATTTCAAAAAGCAAGTTCAGTGGTTAAAGAAAAGAATCCATGGACTCTGCAGAGGCAAGCAGTCTACGAGTAGGTATACAAATATGGGTGATTTGCTGAAAGAAGTCATACCTCCTGGGGTCAGTGTCTATGTTAAAGGAGAACAAAAGAAGCAGCTACTATCAAAATATTTATCAAACAACATTTTAAACATGGAAAGTGTATTCTCAGTCCCTAGACTCCAACAATTAAAAAGATTCGGCGATAGGTGCAACCTCTGTTTAAACCACTGTTTGAATAATTTAAGTTGTTTCAAGGAGAATGTTTTACTGTTGCAGCCCTTTGTTGATGTTTAAATGTATTTAATTTTTAATAAAATATTTGTGGGAATTGTTTTTTATTATCTTAGCTAAAAGACTATCTAAAATTTGAAAAAACGTAATATAATATATATGTAAAACAGTGCATTATTTTGAAAGAAATTAATGGCGACTAATAAATTACTCAATGTAAAATCTAAATGGATCTTAGATGTTCTTAAAATACAATCAGAAACTATAGTAAAATACACGACAATTGGTGTTTGCAAATAAATTCAGTTCTGTTTTAATAAAATAATGCAGACTTATCGTAAATCTTCAAAAAATTTATCAAAAATCACTGCACAAACACGAAACGATTGTTTAAAAATTCGATGAACTTTACACATAGCGCACGGGACGAATAGACTTTTAGTAATTAGGCCGGGTTATATACAGTTGACATAATTATCCGTTAATTGATCTGTATTACTAAATAAAGTTTGTGTTTCCCTAAATACGTAGTCGAGGATGGTTACTCAAAATTTCGGTGCTTTTCAGCACCTTGAGTAATTAATAATCGGAAACGAATTATAAATCGATTTCTAACCGCACATTGGGAATAAATAATTTGACTTTTGAGTGAGGTTTTCTTGTACAAACAATTAAGGTAGGTCAGTAAGCAGTATTAAATTAGCTATTAATTGGCTTGCATTCAGCGCACTTTCCTTTTGTAATTAATGTATTTGTTTGGGGAAGAAATACGCTTTAAAAGGAATTATACACTGCTTTCACATCTAATTTGGGTAATCCATAATCGTCAAGAAATTAGTTCGGATACGAATTGTATTTTCTAAGTACCTATTTAGCATTGACTACATTGACTACATAATTATGTTATGACGTGTTTAGAAATTAAAATGTAAAACCAGAAGATTGATAAAATTTTCACTCTGTTTAAAATTTTAAAAGTCGTGGTTTTGAATATTCGAAAAACAGTACATTACTGTTTGAAAATGGTTTTAAATATTAAACACTTATGGCTTATAAAGAATTCATTTCTAAAATTCCCACGGTTTTAGATTGCCTGGGAACTTATAGATAAGATTAACATGGCTAGTCGAAGAAAACTTTTACCTAGGTTAGATATAAATGCAAAAATTTAGAGGTATGGTGCCTTTAAAGTATAACTTTGTAAGGGGTGGTCTAATTTTAAATATGTTTGCATATTCAGATTCTGCGTAAAATTCTAAACTGATTTGATGTATTGTATGGTTAAAAAATTTATAAGCATTGTCAGAAATCGCTACCAGCAAAAAATCTTAAAATTAGGATAGCTCCCTGGGGGGATGATGCTATCTGAAACATTTAAAGAGATTTGGGTAGCTGAAAAAAATCTAATATTGATTGGTACCAAACAAAGTACATTTATCTTGTGGGTAGAAATGTAGAGAAAGATTTATCTCGCAGAGGGTATATGTGTAAAACGGTAAGGGGTGGTCCTTTTTTAAATCAGTTTACAGATTCGGATTCTGCGTAAAAATTCTAGACTAATTTAATATATCGCATGGTTAAAAAATTTATAAGAATGGTTAGAAATCGCTACCAGCAAAAAATTTTAAAATGAAGGTAGCTTCCTGGGGGGTGATACTATCTGAAAAA
Source organism: Platerodrilus igneus (assembly GCA_036346225.1). Lineage (NCBI taxonomy): Eukaryota > Metazoa > Arthropoda > Insecta > Coleoptera > Lycidae > Platerodrilus > Platerodrilus igneus. The sequence continues at coordinate 260,888 of JARFIW010000982.1, read as the reverse complement.
TTCCTAGAAATTTAAGTAGCTGAGAAAAATCTAATATTAATTGATACCAAACAAGATAGATTTATTTCGAAAGATGAAAATGTCTAGTCAAAGGAGACTATTTGGTCCAGATGTGTGTGAAAATGTGGATGCTGGTGAAAATGTGGTCACAGAAAACCTGGTCTTACAGTACTGGAAGAATATGGAAAAAAATGTGGAAGAAAGGATGTGGAAGTAAAAATGTGTTAGAAAGGATCTGGAAGTAAAACTATGGAAAGTGGAAGGTGAAAGGGGTGGAGGAGGGGCCAGACGCTTCATTTCACCCTACTCAATAGATTGCACTCTATTAACTTTCCCAAAATTAAAAAGTAAATAAAGATTTCTTTATTTTTGATATCATCAAAACTATGTTCCGTGCTCAATACGGACTTGAAAATCTGAATTGTAATAAATTTTGAAATAGTTACTATGAGTATTCTATATCGATGAATGGCAAACTATTAAAAGTAATTAATTTTTCTATATTTAATAATATCAAAACTTCATTCCATCCTCAATACGAGCTTGAAAATTCGAATTCTAGTGCATTTAGTGGTGGTTAATACCCCTACTCTATAGCGATGGCAATGGATTGCGCTCTAATAACTCGCTTAAAATTCAGAAATGTATCTAATTAATTTTTCTATTTTTGATAATATCAAAACTATGTTCCATCCTCGATATGAGCTTGTAAATTTGAGTTTTATTGCATTTGCCGGTGGTCAATACCCATAGCCTACAGCGAAGGATTGTACTTTATTAACTTCTCCGAAATTGAGAAGTATAAACAATTATTTTTCTATTTTTGGTAAAGTCAAAACTTGGTTCCATCCTCAATACGAGCTTGAAAATTTGAATTATAGTGCATTTGGTGGTAGTTAATACTCATACCATATCGCAATAGATTGTGCTCTATTAACTTCCCCAAAATTAAGAAGTGCAGAAAAAACTAACTTTTCTACTTTTGATAATAATATCAAAATTACGTTCCATCCCCGATATGACCTCGAAAGTTTGAAATCTAATGCATTTGAGGGTGGGTAATAGGAGTACCTTGCAGCGATGGATTGCACTCAAATAACTTCCTCAAAATTAGTAAAAGAGTAACTAATCAATTTTTCTCCTTTTGATAATATCAAAACCACATTCCTTCATCGATACAAGTTTGAAAATTTAAATTCTAGTGCATTTGGGGGTGGTTAATACGAGTACCCTGTAGCAATAGATTTCATTCTATTAACTTTCCCAAAATTGAGAAACTAATGCACAATTCATTTTTCTACTTTTGATAATATCAAAACTACGTTCTTCCATTGATACCGACTTGAAAATTTGAGTTCTAGTACATTTGAGGGTGGTTACTACAAGTACCTTATAGCGATGGATTACACTAACTTCCCAAAATTTAGAAAACAGTAAATATTTAATTTTTCTAATTTTAAGAATATCAAAACTATGTTCCTTCCTCGATACGGGCTTGAAAATTTTAATTCTAGTGCACTTGATGGTGGTTACTCCATGTATACTATAGCAATGGATTGCACTCTATTAACTTCCACAAAATAAAGAAGAAAGTAGTTAGTTAATTTTTCTACTATTGACTGTAGCAAAACTACGTTCCTTCTTCGATACAGGCTAGCAAATTTTAATTCTGGTGCATTTGGGGATAAATACCATCCCTATAGTAACGGATTGCACTTTAATAACTTTCCCAAAATTGAAAAAAGGTAATTAACTTTTCTACTTTTAGTATTATTAAAACTACGTTCCTTCTTCGATACGAGCTTGAAAATTTGAATTCTAGTGCATTTGGAGGCGGCTACTTTGAGTGCCCTATAGCCATGAATTGCACTCTATTAAATTTCCCAAAATTGAGATGAAAGTAAATAATTAATTTTCCTTCATTCGTATAATCCTTCAAAAAGCTTTACCACATACCCAAACTAATAACTATCATTGAAAAAATGTTATTTTAAAATAATATATTCCCACCTAATAAATAAGCAATAAGTATATAAATACAGTAATTAATAAATGATCCTCAAAAGCTTTGCTGTTACAAAATTCTACATTATCATATTAAAGTTATACGAAAATAATATATAAAAATGACAAATTATCACAGCAGTTGTATTACAGTAGTTCACCAAGACAAATCCAAATTAAAAAAAAATGCTTTAGAATTTTTCTTATATTTTATTTCAGTGACAAACTATAACACACACACAAAAAAATCTTGTAGTAAAAAAGGCATATACGAGTGATCAACATATAACATAGTATTACATTTAATGGCAACAGCAAACAAAGTATATTACTAAGATATATTTTGGTGTTTAACTGTAAATAATATAACTTCATTTTTAAGAAGCCTTTTAATTTCTGACCACACTTTGAAACGAATTTTTGCAGAAAAATTTATATCGTTTATTTCCAGAAGTTGCTCACCAGCAAGAAGATTCCCACTCTTTTCAGCTGCTCCTAAAAACAAATGACCAACTTTTACTAAAAAATTACGCACTACAAAATCTCTCAATAACTATTCACAAATAACAATATTAATTCTCTGAATATATTTATCTTTAAAGGCCTGACTTGTTAATATTGTTTATATGAGGCGCGTTTTTAAGTAAGGGCCGTTTGAAAATAAAAATCTAAGAAAATTTCTTACAGATTCGACATACATTTCTCTATTTTTCAACATAGCTGTCAAGTTTGCTTAAACACTTATCGTACCTTACAACTAGATTTTGAATACCCTCGTCATAAAAACTTGCCGCCTGCTGCAATAAAAAAGAGGCCACGGCCGCTTTCACGTCTTCGTCATCGTTGTAGTAGTTGTCGGCGGGATGATGTTTGAGATAGCGGAAAAGATGAATATCGCTCGGCGCCAGGTCGAGACTGGGGGACTTCGCAGCCAAAAGAGTGCAATAAAGCTCGAGTGTGAGCTGTGGTGTGAGGCCTATCATTGTCATGGAATAGCAAAATTTCCTCTGTCAGCAAGCCGCGACTTTTGTTTTGAATTGCTCTGCGTAGCTTTTGCAAGGTTTGAGTGTAGGTAACTGCATTTATTGTGGTTCTGCGCTGCACGAAGTCTTCCAACAAAACACCATGCCTATCCCAAAACACGGACACCTTGATTTTGCGCTGGGACAGAGTCTGTTTGCCCTTGACCTTTACAGGAAAGTGCGTGTGTCTCCAATTTATGCTCGGTTGCTTCGATTCGGACGTGGCATACGAAACCCACGTTTCGTCTCCCGCGACGATCCGACTCAACATGGCGTCACCTTCTTCGTTATAACAAGTCAAAAAATTCAGCGAACACTCAAATCTTTTGTGTTTGTAGTCCTTCGTTAGGAGTTTAGGGTCCCTACGGTAGCACAGTCTTTTGAAGTTTAACTTGGCAGAAACAATCTTGTACAACACTGATCTCGACACTTCAAGAAAATTCTTTGATACAGTGCTTATGGTGAAACGTCTGTTATCAATAAGTTTCGCTTCAACTGAAGCTTCCATATCTTCTGTGAACACAGATGGGCGACTGGAGCGGGGCTCATCATGAATGTTGGCGTGGTCATCTTTGAAGTCTCTGACCTACTTACGCACTGTACCTTCACACCTGGCAGTAGTTCCGTAAACTTTACAAATTTGACGGTAAATGTCTGCAGCAGACAGGTTTGTTACTGTCATAAAACGTATCACTGACCGTATTTCGCACGAGGCGAGATCAAAAAACCATTCTGGAAATTCTGAGGCTATCATCTGATCCTCTCAGAAACATCAGGTAGTATACAAAAGAAAAGGTGAACCTACAATAATCTTTTATGTTATGCTCACAGATCAGGCAAAAACATGTTGGCTATGAAAAAGTTATGTACAGAATCTAATATGGCTGTTTGCTGTGAAGATGACAAATCCTACGAAGATGACACAGTAGAGTTGCTTAACGCATTTAAAAAGCGTGGAGAGAAGCTACTGCGTCGTATAGATTTGGAGCTAGAAATAATAAAGCAAAAAAGAGAGGAACTAGCAGCGAGGGAGAAGCAGATACTTCAAGAACGGGAGTTAATAAATACTTTTTTATTTATAAATAGTTAGATCAAAATATTCAACAACTTGTAAAATAAAAAAGTATTTTATAAAAGTTTCTCTTTTGAAACAAGACTTTCTCTAAACAAGGTAGTAAACTCAAAGTAAAACACACATAAATCAGAACCCACTTTAATTTAATACATCATTCTTTATACAATCGATTTAGATGTGTTATAATAATTTAAACACTAAAGAACAAGATGTATATTTATATAATAATAAACTAATTTCTTAGATTAGTGACATATTATTCTGAAAATTCTATGTTGACAGTTAGACCGATCGATCTCTTACTAGTTATGTATACGTGTTTGTTCGAGCCGATACTTTCATTTAATTGTTTCACTCCATGTGCTTGAAGGTATTCAAAATATCTCAATGGCAATATACTCTTGAACCCTTCTGTTTCCACTAATACTCTTTCTCCATATTTTGTCTTGATTGTTTCCACTTTTAAAACTTCAAACCTCTTATTCACTACAAAATCTTTTGAATTTACATAAGGTTTGCGATATGTGGTTTTATTAAGAGTATTAAAATCCATATTGCTTTTCTTTGACTAATTAAATTAATATTAGGAGCAATCTCCTTATATAGCAGATTACCACCATCTGCGTACTTTGCCAACCCACTTTTCAACCTATCACAAGAGTGAACACATTTTGAATTGAAACCGGCCCATGTGTATTTGCAGCCTCTAGACATAAATCAGAATCCACTATAATTAAACACAATTGACTTGAATGCTATATTCTGCATCTGTCATACTTTATAACTTCTCGCTAGAAAACCAAATTCAAAACATCTACACACATTTTCTCTGCACTTACATTTTTCAACATACGTGTGTTTTCAAGTATGTATGTTCCATTGAAAGTAATATAAAGCCGGTCTGACTTCAAAACGTGCCCACACGTATTTTACATTGAAAGTATATAAGGCCGGTCTGAATTCAAAACGGTGCACGTGTAACTTCTCGCTAGAAAACCGAATTCAAAACAGCTACACACATTTTTTCTCTGCACTTACATTTTTCAACATACGTGTGTTTTGAAATATGTTTCATTGAAAGTAATATAAAGCCGATCCTAATTCAAAACGTGTCCACAAGTATTTTACATTGAAAGTATATAAGAATTCATGTTTTTACAACTATTTTACATTGAAATGTTTTTACAACTATTTTACATTGAAATTATATAGGGCCGATCCTAATTCAAAACGGTGCACGTGTATTTTACATATGGAAAACACGTCTGAACACGTTTTGAATTAGAACCGGCCCTACCTCCCTACTATTATCCATTACCAAAGACAACCAAAGAAATTAAAGGATTTCTAGGACTTAGTGGTTACTACCGCAAATTCATTAAAGGTTACGCTCAGATAACCAAACCCCTGACAAATTGTTTAAAAAAGGGAAACAAAATTGAACACACACCGGAATTAATTAAATCCGTAGACAAAATTGAAAACATATTAACGAATCACCTTGTATTAGAATACCCAGACTTTTCAAAACCATTTATACTGACGACAGACGCATCGAATGTAGCATTAGGCGCAGTATTGAGCCAAGGAAAAGTAGGTAGCGATAAACCAATCAGCTACGCATCCAGAACCCTAAATGAAACCGAACAGAAATATAGTACCATAGAAAAAGAATTATTAGCCATAATTTGGGCAACAAAATAGTTTAGACCTTACTTATACGGAAGAAAGTTTTACATATACACCGATCATAGACCATTAGTATGGCTATGCCAACTGAAAGAACCGAATTCAAAATTACAACGATGGAGAATCAGACTCGAAGAGTACGATTACGAAATTATATACAAAAAAGGAATTTATAACAACAACGCAGACGCTTTAAATAGAATCCAACTCAATGCATTAGAAACGGAATCCATTATAGGAAACGTAGACGAAGCAGAAATAAGGGAAGATCCAGACGAGATCAACACGATACATTCGACACAAAACGAAGAACCAAAAAACGCGATTAAAATTTTAAACGAAGCACTCGATATGAAACCCAACCAATTTATAATTACCGGAGTTTTAAATAACCCCAATCCCGTAAAATATACAAAAGTAGATAACAAAAAGATATACCAAATTCAAATAACTAAAGATGACAATGAAGAACAAATAATTAAAATTCTAAAAGAATACACCCCCGAGAAAAAACGATTTTATTTTTATTTCAACACCGAACTTTTGTACCAAAGATTTTCAGAATTATACATTAAACTATTCAATAACTCTGGCCCTGAACTCATCAGATGTACGAGAAAATTAATAACATTAAACGACCCTGACGAAATAAACGATGTAATTAGGAATCAACACGAAGGAAAAACCAACCATCGTGGAATTAACGAAACAATAAAGCAACTTGTAAAACGATATTATTTTAAAGACATGAAGGAATTGACCACAGATTTCATTAACCAATGTGAATTATGCGACAAAGCGAAATACGATAGGAAACCCCCAAGGATACTTTTAATGTTAACCAAAACACCCGACAAACCATTTCAAAAACTACATGCCGATACTTTAGTAGTAGAAACGCAAAACTATCTAACAATTGTAGACGCATTCACAAAAGTAGGCCAAGCAATACCAATCACATCCAAAAATAGCATCGACGTGACCCAAGGATTTTTACAATATTTCACATTTTATGGAACACCCGAATCAATAACTCTAGACAATGATAGCGAATTTAAAAATGAAACAATACAAAACACTTTAGAACTTCACAAAATAAAAATTCATTTCATAACGGAAAACCACCCTGAATCAAACGGACTAATTGAACAACTACATTTAACCCTGTTAGAACAAATTCGATTATTAAGAATAAATTATAAAAAGGAACTTATAACCAATTTAATGTCATACGCACTAATCGCCTATAATAATACAATTCACTCATCGACAAATTTTACACCCTTAGAATTAACCTTAGGACATTCAGATTCACGAAATCCCTATGACATACACTACAACAAGGAAGTATATCAACAATATGCGAAAGACCACAAAGAAAAACTAAAAATAACTTACGACAAGGTAAAAGATAAATTAGATAACGATAAGGAACGTATCACCACAACCCGAAACAAAAATACCGACGCAAATAAATTTTCAATAGGACAAACCGTGTATGAGAAAAACCTTCAAAGCAAGCGACATAAAACAGCACCCCGAAATTTAGGACCATTCAAAATTAAGAAAATATCAGATAAAAATATAGCAGTAGTAGACAACGGTACAATAACAAAGTACATTCATTTGAAAAACCTAAGACACTCTGTTATTTCAGATGGACAGTCATCACCCTTACCGTCAACCTCCGCCCAGGTAGAACGGACAACCAAGTAATAATAGAAGATATAAAAAACAACCCTGGTATACTACCAATTAAACTAGGCAGTATACAAAATACAATATTTACTCAAATAATATCAACCTTACTTTAATGCAACAAATTTTAGCAACATTAGAAAACGCAGTAACATTTGCAAAATTAAATACCCTACACTCTAGTATTATTGAACCAACCGATTTATTAAACGAATTAATAAGAATTAGATCATTTATAATTAACAGTAAATTACCTTTTGATGTAACAGATTCAAACATTCTAATATTTGAAAAGATAGCTATAGTCAAAAACTACATTAAGAATAACGAAATAATATTTTTAATAGAAATCCCGATAGTAGAAAGTAACAATTATAATTATTATCATTTATTTGCTTTTCCAACGAAAGTTACTAGCACATACCAAGTTATCATACCCAAAACCAAATTCCTATCCCTAAATGAACTGAGATATGGTTATACAAACGAAAAATGTACTGAAGTAACACCAAACCAATACTTATGTCAATCAATGACGACAACAACCATTAAAGAAGACAGCCCTTGTGAAGTACAACTATTAAAATTCTCAAATCATTACGAAAACTGTGAAGCCAAACAAGTGCAAATAACTAACATGAAAATTCGTAGCAACCATCCACTGCAATCAAGATGAAAATAACCAAGCCATTAATCGGAAGTAAATTAATTACCCTAAAGGAAGACTGTTATGTGAAATTGAAAGACGAAGTAAACAGAGTTTATCAAGATCCCATAGCAACAAAGAAACTTGCAAACCTACCGGAACTACAGTTCAAAATAGAACAACAAGAAGACGAAGAAATAGTCAAGAAACCTATGAAGCTAGAGCATCTAGACTTAGACAACCTCAACCACGCCATGAAATTAGTGGAAAGTTACAAAGAACATTTAAGTGAACTCCAAACGCCAAAGTTACATTATGATAATATAAGCGTTTGGACAATTGTGTTAATCATTTTAATAATTTTTGTAATTATATATGTATTTTACAAAACGTACCTTAGATATAAAAATGAAGAAAACAGTTCTAGATTTAAGGAAACAAAGAGAAATAAAGAAACGATAAGTATACCCTTAGAAACAATGAATTTTAAATAAAATTGAATAATGATTTTTATGTATTTAAAAATTAAGTAAAACCTTAATTTTTCATTTATGGTGGGAGGAGTTATATATCCCCCAATTATCTATATGTATTGAATATATTGAATCTAATAGAAATTATTAGAAATTGTTAAATAAAGTATAAGTTCATTGCAACAATGTAATACAAAGATAACCCAGAGAGGTTATCGACAGTTTATGAGAACGGACATGCAACTTTGCATCCGTGAGGGCAGTGATACTGCAGGTGGCAGGTCACAGGCGGTTAACATACCGCAATTACTTAGAATTAAGATTGTTACAATGTAATAAAGTGTACAATTAAGAGAAAAGCAGGCATGAGATCTGCAAGTTCCCACAGCCGTGTGAGGGGCAGGTTATTATAAAAAGCCCGGGAGCTCAAAACCCGGCAGTCAGTCTTCGAACTCCATACTTCGTTGTTCAAGCTACTCAATTAAGGCAGTTAGTCTGAGTATTACAGCTTTTGCATTGTTGTCTACCTAGACTACTCGCCCAGTACAATTAATTATTTTTTATTAAAGTTATTATGTTACAAGTTATTCAAAATTCCATTGTAATTTCTGTTTCAAGTTAAAATAAATTTGTTAAGTCTTCGGAATTGTTTTTAAAAACATTGCTCCAAAGGCCCGAACCTTAACTGGCGCAGCGTAACGGATGTCAAAAGGGCACTAAAAATCCAAAAATCGGAAGATTGGTGACCAAGAATTTCAATTCGCAACTTTGACAGAACCCAAACCTGGTTGGAGGAAGAACAAAAATAGTCTAAATCCAGCAACAAACCAACGTGGACAAGATACAGACTCGATGAAGAAATTAATGTAAGTTTATTCCATTTATACCAATTGATCTCACAAACTATAATTGATATATGCTAGTTTATTATTTTATTATTTGATTACCATTTATTATTATTTTATGAATGTTATTTTATGCCAATATTTATTTTGAAAATAGCTACAAAGCGAATTATTTTCAAACGAGAATTTATAAAATTTTATGAGACGAATGTTTAAAGAGATTTTTCTTTAAAAGTAAAAGAGATTTTTTTTATATTTAAAAGATTCGTATCACAATTATTAGAACAAACTCAAAAATAAACCAAAAATAACTGACGCACATCCATTAATACCGAAATACGAAAAATTAACTACCGCGATACAAAACGCACGTTTAACTCGGTAAACTAAAAAGACAGAACGCAAATTAATTCCAAAGCTAAAGGTAATTCTTCAAACAAGCAATTACGGAACGATTATTTAAACCATTGACCTCTATCACCCTGTATAAATTACAGCAAAACACTCTGCAGTAACTAAAACTACTGTAACTTAAAACCAGCGTGCAATCTCACCTAAGATAAGAAAAGTTCGCGAAGGAAGCATCCTTTATTACACATTTAAAAACCTCAGAGAAATCGCTAATAAAACAGTAACTTTCATAACCTTTGTACAGAACTAAAGCAGCGAAATTTGTAATTAAATCCATCACGGAAAAGAAAAGCGCATAAATTACAACTATTCATCACAGCGATCTATAAATAAATTGCATTAGTACAAACACGGAACAGAAGCTTTTGCGTTGTTGTCTACCTAGACTACTCGCCCAGTACAATTAATTATTTTTTATTAAAGTTATTATGTTACAAGTTATTCAAAATTCCATTGTAATTTCTGTTTCAAGTTAAAATAAATTTGTTAAGGCTTCGGAATTGTTTTTAAAAACACCGCTCCAAAGGCCTGAACCTTAACGCTTTTAAGTGCGTAACCACGTACTGTTGTGTTATGTTATGAAAAATTACGAGAAATCGACGGTCGTTGGTGATTATCGGGGAAAATAAAGTATCGGTTAAACAAGTGAACGTGCGATTTTATAAACTGGAGGGGACAGTTTGCATTATATAATGAATAACAGAGAGGGGTCTCGGTCTTTTTTATTCCATCTGTGATATAGTTAGTTTACTTCCAAGTGAATGCGTGCAGTATAATCAAATAAAATCTATGTAAAAGCTAATAAAGCGTTATTATTAGATAGTGGAATTGATATGTAAGTACAAAGATTTTTGTTTGGATGCACGAGAAGTAGTGAAATTTGAAAATTGTTTGAATGAGGATAAAAGCGAGGTTTGGGTAGTACACTTTATTTGCAATAAAAATAACGAAATTTGGAGATTGGATATTTTGAGTAGAGTTCTGGGAGTAGAGGCATGTATGGTACGCATGGGAATTCGACCATGGAATTAATGGATAGACGGAGGACCTACCAGACAGCAACATCTAAAAGGGGCTAGTTGGTGAACCGCAGTACGAAAACAACTACAAGGTAGGAGATAGAGTAAGACATTTTATGGTAAATATTTTCATAGTGTTTGTGGTGTTTTGATGTGGTTTATTGTTATTTGATTTGATTTTTATTTGAACAGACATTTATAGGACTGTTAAAACGAGATTTATTTCTGAGCATTATTTATTGATTTGCAGATAACCAAAAAGTTGTAAAAAGGTATAGAGGGCTTTTTGATATTTGGTCGTGCAGGGAATTTATATGCACATTTATAAAGTTTTAAGGTGAGCTCATACTAGAACGAAGGGTAACGTAAGGGATGAGGAATGTTCTCTTACTTTAATAAAAAGTTATGTGTTAAAAGGGTTATCGATATGCAAAATGATTGTTATAAAATTTAGTAAACACATGAATGTATATAACGCGATGGTATTTGAAATTTGAAAAAATGTAATTTGAATTTCAGATAAATAGAGTGTGATATTTTGGTAAATTGAGTTATTTTTGAAAGCATGATTGATGTGGATTTCTATTTAGGTTTCTATGGTGACAATGAGAAGAAGTTTGTTTGATGTAACAGGTAGTTGTATGTAATATAATATAGGAAGCATCGAATTAGGAGAACGATTCAGGAGCAGCCGAGGCGAGATTGAAGCCTAATTTCACAGCACTTATTGCGTCCAAGTGTGGGACTCGATTTTAGAGCCTTAACTTCACAATTATATATATATATATATATATATATATATAGTTAATAAGATGAAATAATAACTTAAACTTTTATGCAAAGACCAAATAATCAATTCAAATTGAGCTAGTAATTGAAAAAAGGAAAATATAAGGTCTTGGGCAGGGCTTTGCATAAAAGTTATTATATCATTTTATTAACTGTAATACGTTAGTATTTATCAACTTACCTTGTGTAAAAAACTACCTAAAATATTTATATATATATATATATATATATATATATATATATATATATAAATATTTTAGATAATTAATTACACAAGGTAAGTTGATAAATACTATAGTATTATAGTGAATAAGATGAAATAATAACTTAGACTTTTATGCAAAGCCCAAATGATCATTTCAAATCGAGCTAGTAATTGATATATATATATATATATATATATATATATATATATATATATATATATATATGTTATAAACATACACCATAAAAATATTTAATTAATAATAAAAAAAAATAATAATACACACAGAAACACACAACACAACCAAACATACAAAAATAAAAATTAACACACACACACACAGACTCAGATTAACACCCACTTAATTCATTGCCATACCGTCACACGCAAAAATAAAAGAACAATGTGACAAATGTATTTGAAATGGTGTCATTTTATTAAATTATACATTTTATATGAATTTTAGTTATGTTACGTTATAGTTCCTGTTATTTTTTACATTGTTGCTAATTATTTATACAAACCTCGATTTAGTATGTAACTTTAAAACCAAATTGTACCAGTTTTTAAAATTTAGCATTTGTAGTGCCTGTGATCAAGAATTAAATTAAATTCGAAAATTTAGGCAATAAAAATAGTATTACTGAACTTGCCAGCTGACCTGAAACCAACAACCAATAATTTATTTATATATATATATATATATATATATATATATATATATAAAGCAAGGTCGTTAAACGTTAAGATAATTATAAATTATATATATATATATATATATATATATATATATTATTATATTATTATATATATTAATATATATATTATTATATATATATATATATATATATATATGCTTAAATGAATGTTTATTCAACCTGTTTTATGTATATTGTTGAGTTTTGAAAATAAGTTTATAGGTAATTATACTTGCTTGTATATCAATAATATTTTGGAGGCAATAACTTCCTTTCTATATTTTAACTAGGGAAACTGATATAAGCTAAAATTTATATATATATATATATATATATATATATATATATATATATATATATATATTCGTGTCCCATCGTTTGGGTGTCATATTAATTTATGCTATGAATAAACAGGAATTTATCGTGGACCGACCTTGTGTCGACCAATAACAAAACTTCATGTGATAACGCCTTACTCGATATCAAGGCGTATTCTACTTGACTCCTCCTCTCTTTTTAAATTATCAAATTACACTCCCATAAATTTTATCATTCGGCCTCGTCTAGCTTTTATTTTGAATTATAAAATGAAGTTAGTTAATTCCATATAATAAAAACAAATATTATGTACAGGTTTTGAAAATTACTAAAAATATATATATATGCATATATATATATATAACAGTATATACGATGTATCAATAAACACAAACTTTACGAAGAATCGAAAGAAAGTTATTAATTATACAAAGCAAGCTAGTAATTTGCATAGCCATAAATGAAAGAATTTGTTTGTTTCATAAAGGGCATAAGCATTCATCTACTAGTTTCGATCTCACTGGATCTCATCAGGATGAAGTGGTTAATAATCCTTATGAAACAACCAAAAACAATAAGCAGAAATAACTTCGAAAGAACTTCTGTAAGATGGCAAGAGTAAAGCAAGAACGCCATCAGGTAAGTAATCACTAGTATTAAACTAGTTAAATACAGAAGTAAATTCGAAATTAAGTCGATATTTCATAGATGGCCATAACAAATACGTTTCACCCTTGGGGTGTTAGGTGTGCTAAATGCAAGAATTTTTGCAACAATATAACACACCGTCCCTTGGCGGCGCTCGGCATAATACCCTAGAGGAGTAAAGATCAAAGTGAAAATGAAAAATAATTGCTTATAGCAATTTTTTAATAAATAAAACTGTATATACGATGTATAAATAAACACAAACTTTACGAAGAATCGAAAGAAAGTTATTAATTATACAAAGCAAGCTAGTAATTTGCATAGCCATAAATGAAATAATTTCTTTGTTTCATAAAGGGAATAAACATTCATCTACTAGCTTCGATCTCACTGGATCTCATCAGGATGAAGTGGTTTATAATCCTTATGAAACAACCAAAAACAAAAGGCAGAAATAACTTTGAAAGAACTTCTATAAGATGGCAAGAGTAAAGCAAGAACGCGATCAGGTAAGTAATCACTAGTATTAAACCAGTCAAACACAGAAGTAAACTCGAAATTAAGTCGATATTTCATAGATGGCTATAACAAATACGTTTTACCTTTGGGTTGTTAGGTGTGCTAAATGCAAGAATTTTTGCAAAAATATAACACACCGTCCCTTGGCTGCGCTCGGCATTATACCCTAGAGGGGTAAAGATCAAAGTAAAAATACAAAATAATTGCTTATAGCAAATTTTTAATAAATAAAACAGTTTATACGATGTATAAATAAACACAAACTTTTCGAAGAATCGAAAAAAGTTATTAATTATATAAAGCAAGCTAGTAATTTGCATAGCCATAAATGAAAGAATTTGTTTGTTTCATAAAGGGAATAAACATTCATTGACTAGTTTCGATCTCTCTGGATCTCATTAGGATGAAGTGGTTTATAACCCTTATGAAACAACCAAAAACAAAAGACAGAAATAACTTCGAAAGAACTTCTATAAGATGGCAAGAGTAAAGCAAGAACGCCATCAGGCAAGTAGTCATTAGTATTAAACTAGTCAAATACAGAAGTAAATTCGAAATTAAGTCGATACTTCATAGATGGCTATAACAAATACGTTTCACCTTTAAAATGAAATGAAATGAAATAGACGCGTCATTATTTTAGTGTTTGCTTGTGTATTGCAATTTAAGGGTTGCATATATGAAATTATTTTTTGTTGAACAAGACATCTAATTGGTTGAGATAAGATCTACCTCGTGCATTGTCACACGATGTTTATTCGAAAATTTAGATATAGAATAAAAGATTAAATAACGCAAAAAAGTTTTCTGTACCTGCTCTTTAAAATTAATTAACACTTGCTACATTCAGTGGCATCCAACTTAAAATTACATTTCCTTTTATTCAACTAAGTAAATTCAGCTCCGACCCACCTCAAGCTCTTTCTTGGGGTAGTAGCCAAGTTAGCCGAATGAGACTTACCATCTTCTATGTATAAAACGTTACATCTTTAAAGTTTAAAACTCTAGCAATACAGACTATTCTAACAACTTATAATCAAATTTCTCAACACTATCATGATCAGATAGCCAAAAATTTGAATTATCACTACTTTTAACACGTAACAAATTATTCTGCAATTCATTTATGGACTCTTTCGAATTTTTAATTAAAACGCCTGCAGTTCCGGTAACCTAAATAATACGAAGTAGTATGGGATGCAAAATCATTAAAAAAAGCATCACATTCCTATATTAAACACTTTTCCATTAATTATTACCACAAAAATAACTCAATTTTATCCTGTCAGTACGTTAGATATTAAAACCATTCGATATTTACATAAATTTTAGCTGGCGTCATAATAGCTGGTAATCATATGTACCTATGGGTGTATCTCGGGTATACAGTGCAAGTGATTTTTTATAATTATTACAAATAGTTAAATTGCAAAGCAGTTTAAGGCGTTTTACTATAGCATTCATAATCTTAAACTCTCCTGTTTACTCTAAAAACCATTTCGTAGATTATAATTTGACTGTGGCATGATGTTTATTAAGTATCAATTTACATTTTTTACCATAATTCTAATGGGATAAAATTTCTAAATATAAAATATTAACGTTAGGTTTAAGTAAAAGGAAAAGAAATATGCTTAAGATTTTCAATAGCTACTAGAGCTAGCTGAAAAACCGGGTTTTTATGCTATCCTAGTGACAGATTACCTAAGATATATTATATTACAGATTAACTAAACTAATCTAAAACTACTGTCTCCGGCCTTCGGTACTTTATCGGTAGGGTGTCATGGCAGTCCACTGTAAGCCTGATGAGGGTGTTGTCGTGAAGAACCATTCCGGTGAAAACCTTCGTTGCAGTTGCCTTGATGAATTTCACAATCGCTGGGATGTTGGTGTCGGAGTGGTCATAGATTATAAATTATACAATTCTGACATACCTACAAGGTTATTTAATGAGATGGCAATTAAGGCAGTTTAAACAAATGCACAATTAATCTAGTTCCTTGAAAAAGCCTTTGTAAACAATATGATCGATAACTGATATTGGAAATAAACGCAGAATCTATTGTATTGCTAACAGATGATATTGTGTACTAAATAATGCTATCTTCAACATTCAACCAACTCGACTCAAAGTGGAATATTATTAGAGTACGTTATTTGTATAGACATGAATTTAAGTGTTTATTGTAATTTATAAATAACTAATATAATAAAAATTGTAGAATTTCATCTCCGAACACGGTCCATTGACATGCTTTCTGCACAATAAAAAAGTTATAGACTAATATATAACACGGTCACATACTAAGGAACGTTCGTCAGCGTATACTTTGTGTAATTCTACACGCTGTACAGGCACCACCAAAGTTCGCATGCTGTCACATACTAACGAACGGAGAATTTGAATGCTTTTGTGTGCACATACAGTATCTTTTAAAAGTAAGTAAACAAGCTGAATGCGGTTGCATATTAACGCATATTCATTCGCATGCAACTTGTGTAACTATACCCTCTTACACAAAGTTTAAGTTTATTTACAAGATTTTGAGTCGCACACAAACGAACGTTTATTCGCATGCATTTTGTGTGCTAATGCTACATCACAAAAGAGCCATCCAAAAACCCATTTGCAGTCGCATAACCACGAACGTCCATTTGCATACAATTTGTGTGATTATACGGCATCAGAAAGAGGTAATTAACAAAGACATTTTCTGTTGCATACTGACGAACGCTTATTGGCATATCATTTGTGTGATTATACTGGATTACAAAAGAGTATTCTACGAAAATATATAAAGTCACAAGAAAACGAATGTTTATTCCCCGGGAAGTTGGTGTGCTTATACGACATCACCTAAAAGTTATTTACAAACACGTATCATGTCGCATATCAATGAACGTCCGTTCACATGCATTTTGTGTGGCTACGCCGCATTAAAGAAGAGCACCTTAAAAAGGCATATGCTGACCCATACAAACGAAGGCCCAAATTTTTGCAATTTGTGTAATTATTCCACACCTTCTAAAAGTAATTTGAACGTTCATATACGGTCCCATACTAACCAACGTCCAGTCTCAAACATTTTATGCACGCACTCGGCATCTTCTAAAGGTAACTTAAAAGTTCATATGCGAACCCATACTAACGAGCGTTCACACGCATGCAATTTATGTAATTATACTTCATCTTGCCAAAATAACCTAAAGATTCATATGCAGTCCCATACTAACGGATGCCGATTTCAATGCAATTTGTGCAATTATTCCGCACATTATAAAAGTTGGTTAAAACTTCACTTGTGGTCCCATACTAACGAACGCCCAATTTCCTGCAATTTGTGTAATCATTCCACACCATCTAAAAGTAATTTAAAACGTCACCTACAGACCCATACCAACGAACGTCCTTTTTCATGCATTTTATGTACGTATTCGGCATCTTCTAAGGGAAACTTGAAAGTTCATTTGCAAACCCATACTAACGGGCCTCCACTTGCATGCAATTTATGTAATTATACTTCAACTCGTAAAAATATCTTAAAAATCCATATGTGGTCTCATACTAACAAACGGTCATTTCCATGCACTTTATGTACGTATTCAGCATTTTCTATGAGTAACTTAAAAATTCATATGAGGTCCCATACTAACGAACGCCCAATTTCCTGCAATCTGTGTAATTATTCCACATCTTCTAAAAGTAATTTAAAACATCACCTACGTACCCATACTAACGAACGTCCTTTTTCATGCATTTTATGTATATTCGGCATCTTCTAAGGGAAACTTAAAAATTCATTTGCTAACCCATACTAACGAGCGTCCACTTGCATGCAATTTATGTAATTATACTTCATCTCGTAAAAATAACTTGAAAACCCATATGTGGTCTCATACTAATGAACGTCCATTCTCATGCAATTTATGTAATTATGCTGCATATTTTAAATATAATTTAAAAATTCATATGCGGTTCCATACTAACGAACGCCCATTTTCATGCAATTTCTGCAACTATTCTGCACCTTCTAAAAGTCATTTAAAACTTCATATACGGGCTCATACTTAACGGACGTTCATTTCCATGCACTTTATGTACGTATTCAGCATTTTCTAAGGGTAACTTAAAAATTCATATGAGATCTCATACTAACAAATGCCCGTTTTCATGCAATTTTTGCAACTATTCCACACCTTCTAAAACTCATTTAAAACTTTATATACGGTCCCATACTAACGAACGTTAATTTCCATGCACTTTATGTACTTATTCATCATTTTCTCAGGGCAACTTACAAATTCATATGCGGTCCCATACTAAGGTACGTCCTTTCGCATGCAATTTATGTAATTATACTGCATGCTGCATGTTCTAAATTTAATTTAAAAATTCATATGCGGTCCCATACTAACAAACGCCCATTTTCATGCAATTTGTGCAACTATTCCACACCTTCTAAAAGTCATTTAAAAGTTCATATACGGTCCCATACTAACGAACGTTCATTTCCATGCACTTTATGTACTTATTCAGCATTTTCTAAGGCTAACTTAAAAACTCATATGCGGTCCCATACTAAGGTACGTCCTTTTGCATGCAATTTATGTACCTATACCGCATCTTATAAAAATAGCTTGAAAATTCATATGTTGTCTCATACTAATGAACGTCGATTCTCATACAATTTATGAATTATGCTGCATATTCTAAAGGCGACTTAAAAATTTATATGCTGAGCAATACTAACGAACGCCAAGTTTGATGCAATTTGTGCAATTATTTCGCACCTTCTAAAAGTCATTTAAAACTTCATGTACGGTCCCATACTAACGAACGTCCATTCCCATGCATTTTATGTACATATTCGACATCTTGTAATAGTAACTTGAAAGTTCATATGCGAACCCACACTTAAAAATGTTGAAAATTCATATGTATTCTCATATTGATAAACGTCCATTTGGATGCAATTAGTTTGTTGTTTTAGTACTATTTAGTAGTTGTTTCATTTTGTATTCACAATCTGATATAATTATAATAACTTTGTCTGCTTTTGTTATAATAAATTGTGGTTGTGATTTTAGAAAATTTCTAGTTTCTTTGATGTGTAACAAAAAGATGTGATTCTGCTGTTGTTGTATTAATTATAGTTCATTGCATTTTGAACTATGTTCATAATTTGTAAGTGTATTAACGATTTTTGCTCTTGTTCTATATTGTTCTGTTAGAAGAATTTTTTCTATTGCAGGTTCTGTATTAATCATAAATTGTTGTAGTTGTATGTTTTAGAATATATATATATATATATATATATATATATATATATATATATATATATATATATATATATTATACATCTTAGGTAATTAATTACACAAGGTAAGTTGATAAATACTAACGTACTATAGTTAACAAGATGAAATAATAACTTAGACCTTTATGTTGTTGTATGGTTGTGTACATGATTTAAATTTGTCAATTTTCCAATTGTCGTCACCCGTCCCGGTGACGTAGTTGAAAAACGCGTGGGCCAGGAAGGACTAAGATACAGGTTCAAGTCTTGTTCGGGATCCCGCTAATATTTTCGCCTCCTTTCATAAATCTATTAATTTGGGTTCCACTAGAAAGAATAGTGCTAGGTCAAATTAAATTGCGGTATACTTATTTATTCATCATTTTTAAACTTTTGACCGCCTTTAATTTTGATATACTTTGAAAAATTTTTAATTTTTTTATGTATATTTTTTTCATTTAGTAATCGTTTAGAACTCCTTTTATATTGATATTATTTTAAAACCCCTAAAGTATATAATTTTATACACACCTATTAATTTGAACTCCTTTTTAAATGCTAACTTTCATTAGAAGATTAATCGGAATTCCGGCCATGTTGCCAGTGCTAGAACGTAACCTTCTAAAAGTTGTGACTCATTATATATAGCATAATTAACATTATTTTTACCAGCTACTAAAATACAGAACCTGGAAACAATGCTGTTGCGCAGATGATTGGTCATCAGAAGTAGATAACTAAAATTAGCTTGTTCTTGTTTGTATACTTTTGTATATTTATGGTTTGGTGATGAAAACTGCTATAAATTATTGTTCCGTTTGAAATTTCCTATTTTGTATAATTCATTGTGATCTAATAAGGTGACTTGGGCATATTAAGTAATAAGGTGTTAAATTATGTTTTTAGTGAAGTAGTATCATTCATAGTGTGAGGTTAGGTTAAGTTGGATTGTTATTTTGTTTCCAAAATGCTTGTTAGGAGTTTTATTTAAAAGTACCAAGGAAATTGTGCTGATGTATGAACCAAAGTTTCAACCATTCCTAAAGTATTGGCGAAATTTTAACAGCATTAGTGCAGGGTATAGTTGTGTATTATTGTCACTTTCTTTGCTATAATACTAAGTTTTTTGTAGGGACTATTCTAAGCAAATCTGGCTGTTTTCAGTAGATTTATATGTACATGTAGAATCATCCTGGCGTAAAACCACCGAATCTAAGAAAAAAACAAGAATGTGATTGTTTCTAAAAAGAAAACACACTAAGTTGAAACCGTAAATATGTACTTATGCTACGACAAACACTGTTATTCTAGACTTTAACAGAGTTGCATTTAAAGTGTTGTGACAAAGACTTGTTCAATGGGTCTTTAATAAAAACTAAATAAAATGACGTTTCGTTTATTTGTTATACATTTCTAAAAGTAAGATCACAGAAACATTGTTGTGGCTCTAACGCCTGTAATAGTTTCTCAGGTGATATTGCTATTGCATGCAAGAGCTTTAATGGGTCGAAATGGTATCTAACTCCTCTATTACATAACTTTTTGAGAATTCTTTTAAAGGTTGACACTAACATTTTATGTTTAGCTTATGGTACTTAGTTAAAAGGGACAAATACAAAACAATCCATAATCTAATATTGAAAATGATTAACTACTTTGGTTCATCTATTATTTTATTTAATAGTGTTGAGTCATTTAATATTAATCATAATTGATTATTTCACTCATACAACCAAGAGGAAAACCTCTAAATTACACCACTTGTCTTGCATAGATAAAATGATGAAATAGTTCCAAGCAGTTTAGTCGCCATTAAACTGCATCTAGTTTTTGAAACCAAGCGTGTTAATAAACAATAAAAACAAATTTAAAACTATACTCTAAACTTGAGAAATAATCTTAACACATTCCCCCTAACCCCCACCCGCAGATTTAACCTTATGAACTGCGGCTAGTCAATTGAAGAAAATGTAATTATTACAATAATTGTTGTGATGTTCCAGATTTGTGCCTTAGTCATATGCTACTGGAAACCACGTATTATCAATTTCAGGTTAATCGTTGATCATTCCCACATTGTTTTTTGAATAATTTAAACTAGTTTGTTTACGTAATAGGTATGTTTAACCTGAAGATGGCCAAGAGTTCCTTTTAGCTCATTGTTTTAGCCGATACTATTAGTTAATTGTCGTCATTTAAAAAAGTTTTTTAATGTTTAGTGTTCTTTCAATTTTGGAACAACAGACAATGTGATAACTTATCACATAAAAATTTAGTCATTTTAATAAATTTTACGGTGGGAGAGATTTGTATTATTAAGAAGAATTTCAATTACCAATTTGATCTCATTTGGAGACAGAGAATGGACATGTTTAACAGAATGCAATAATATGTGATGAATTCAAGTTACAGAAACTATCAACAATGTAGTATACTAAAATACAGTCTCACAAGAAATTGCTAATATTTTGTTACGTTATTCGAGGCAGCCACGTTGGGCGCCAAATTTATGCTACGTTGGCTCGTAGCCGTGCGTAACACAAAGAAAATCAAAGAAATGACCGGGCTCAATCGGAGATTAGGGGGGGTTGTAGAAAGCAGACCAACATATAATGTACGCGGCTGTAAGGAATTAGTAACAATACCTGCAATAAAAAAAATTAGAATAGCAAACTTGCAATAAAAAAAATTAGTCCTGCAAACCTGAAATAAAGAAAAAGCATAGCATGCTGATCGAGCGTAGATTGTTCAGTACTTTGTAGAATGTAAAAAAAAACTGTTTGGATAATCTATATAATAAAACAACGGTAAAAGCAATACAAAAAAAATGTTTAGTACAAAGTGAGGTAATATTGGGGAGTAGCAGAAACGTTTCCTCACACACCAATTAAACATAAATCAGACAAAATGTTAACAAAAAAATAAATAGGTAAGACACAATGGATATGAGTAATCCAGTAGTATTGAGTAGTCCAGTATTGTTGAGTTTTCTGTTTCTTTTTTTTTTTAAATAAGAGCATGCAATTTTATTGTAAAAGGTATCAGAACGACAAAGATATGGCAAAACAACGGATAGATATTTAAAGTAATAACAAGTAGGAAATAGTTCAACTTACAAAAGGTCCTTCAGTAACGCTTCCTTGCAATTGAAGTGTGGGATTCACGATGTCCGGCACTAACGAAGCACTTCACCCTTGACTGTGAGCGTGTTGATGGAACTTATCACACGTTACCCTAATCACACCTACGTATTTCACTGGTGTTAGCAGCAAACATTATCACGCCACGCAACTATGTAGCATTGATAAATTTTTTGTTAATTCTATTTCCTGAGACAATAATTTCGAAATATTTTGTAGCACTAGTTTAATTTCAACTAGGACCAAATGTATATTATTTTCATAAACATCCAAAAAGCAGTGAGAAACTTCAACCAAAACCTTTGTAAACCGGTAATCTGTTATATTTCGCAAATAACGAAATTTGCGCAAGCAATGATCTATTTTAGATTCTTTGGGGTTAGAAAATTCAGAAACTACAGTATCAACTGTATTTGGATAATCCAAAGTATGCACTACTCTGATAAAAAAAGGACCGCGAAACTAGATCGCACACACAGTTTAAATATCAAACGACAAAGCACAAAAAAAACCACAATGAGTAAAGCACGTGTATCACTAAAGTAAGTCCGTCAAATGTTCCGTAAAACACGCGTGCAGGTCGAGTTTAACGAGTTCTACCACTTTTATTTCCCACAGAAACTCAACAAAAAAAAACAATTAGTAAGACACGCGTAAGCAATAAAACCGCCCGTCAAATGTCCTTAAAACACAAGTGCTTCGACCAAACACGTTCGCCTATAAACCATTCAATCGGAATTAGCACTACGCTCTCTACAGTTAATATACAACTTTTATTTTACAAGAAAAACAACTAAAATCGTGCCGTGCTTGTTCATGAACAATTCGAAAATTGATACCGCCTTCTCTCACTATTGTCAAAACAAAAAGAAACAGTATTTTCAACGTAATTAATATATAGGTACAACGAACAAACTACAACTACTCATCTGTTTATATCAACTCGTTGCTATTACAACCTCTTATCGTCTATTATCTAGACTTGTATATCCACATAAGGAACAAAATTTATATGAACGGCAAGACAAGCACGATGCAATCCACTCATCATAATACGACGCATTCGCCAACGAGTTAATAAATATAAAATATAGAAATAGTAGTTACAGAAATGTATTTACTAATTGGGTAATGTAAAATGTTAAGCCATAAAAATGCACGTTACAATTTTCGAAAAATATCACAAATACAATGTATAACTTATGGGACAAAAGAAATTATCTTTAAGCGTTTTCTATATTTAGCAATCAGAAAGGTTAACATATAAGAAACTCAGAACATGCTCATACAGATGTCCAAATAGTACCTATGCATATTGAAGTATTCTAAAAATGCATATACTTGTTAGAGTTTATATAGTGTGTTGGAATAAGTGCCCCCAGCCTATTTTAGAAAATTAAACAAAATGCTTGGACACTCAGATTTTTTAAAATCATCATAGCATGCTGTTGCATAAAAGTTCCGACCCTAGCTAAATCTTCAAGTGATAGTCGCACCTTTACATTTTAAATGAGAACGGACATTATTTGAACGCTATTAAAATACTGATTTCGAAATGTATCACACTTGAGTTCCAAATTCTAAAGTTATGCGGTGAAAAGTTTTAATATGAATCATGTAAACCCTTAATGATATTTAAATTTTATTGAAGTATTTTGTTGGAAAATGGCTTTAGTTTCAAAATGAGTAAAAATAATCAGACTAACTGTTACTTTATTAAATTGTAAATTATCCAAACTAAATTAATGACTAAAGATATGTTGCTTTGGCAAATTCGATGGTCGTAACATATTCACTCTTTATCAAATCACAAAGAATCTGTAAATTTTGGAATTAAAGTGCGATACATTTTTGAAATCAGTATTTGAATAGCATTCAAATGAGGTGTCCTGTGACGTACATTATCATTTAAAAAAATTTAAGGTATGATCTCTCACATTAAGGAAGATCATGCAAAGGTCGAAACCCCTATGCCATAGTACGCAGCTGACTTTAAAAATCTAAGACCTCTATTACATGCTGCAGCTTTGTATCAGGCGGCTCCGTGGCGTAGTGGTATGTGTGTGACTACTACGCCCAAGGTCCCGGGTTCGAATCCCGACACGGTCCGCTTGAAAAATGTTAGGCGAGCATTTTTCACAAAAATACACCCTCGTTCGGATGAGAGGTAAAATGGAGGTCCCATGTGTGAGTGTTGTCACGCACGTTAAAGATCCCTACCTTGCTTGGAACAGCAAGGGTTCGGCAAAATTCCAAATTTTCCAGGTAAAAAAAACTCGCCTCCTGGCCAATGTAGTACCTTCGGGTGGAGCATTGGAAAATCACATGTAATGCAGCTTTGTATCAGAAACTCAAACCAAGTTTCATCGCAGTTTCATGCCATGAAATTTAATTTCAACAATCTGGAATAGAGTTTCACTATCTACATTCCTTCACGAACAATTAAATAGAAATTTGTGAAAATAATAGTTTTCGATTTAATGCTCTAGAGCGGGTACATTTTTTGACGGCGCTCGGTTAAAGAGCAACTAGATTAATGTGTTCAATTTACTAGATTGCTCTAAGATGGGGCAAACGAGAGCTGCTCTTTCTTGATCTGACTCGAGAGGTCAATCAATGCAGAGCAATCTTAAAACATAACCTACAAATGAATAACGGTTTATTAAATTTTAAAGGTGCGTAACTTTAAATATGAGCAAACTTTATTCATAAACATTAGCTATTCTTACTTTGTCAGAATTGTCTGATAATGAAAAAATAGCTGAAATTGTAAGCATATGAACTCAGTTATAAAATGCAGAATTTTTCTATTTACAATCAATCAGTTCTCTAATAAGCAGGTATATGTGCATGTAACACTTTTGCAATTTCAATAATTTTGAACTTTTTGTTTAAAGCAAGTAAAATGTCAACATAACGCGTGTTCGGTTATACGAATGCAGATCGATCCGTGGTTAAACTTTTACCAAGCAGCAACATAACCGAGCCATTTCAAATTATAGATGGATTTCTGCATTTTCGCTTATATTTAAGACCTTCAAAAATTATATCCACTTATTGCATTTTTGGATCTGTAAAAACTATATAAACAGCATAGCCTTGCATTATCAACGTATTAATACACGAAGACTACATAATCAAATCATTCAAACTGGAACATCATCCAAACAATATATTTTAATTTTAGTTAAAAGTAGAAATGAAATGGGAAAGAATTTGCAACTATGGCATAATTATATAGTGAGATTTATAGCTGGAAGTGTTAATGTTATATTTTTCCTCAAGAGAAATACACAAGCTACAAAAATAGAGGTTGTTCACATATGCTGTTCATATATAGACGTTTATCATACTGTTTATATTTTAATTTAATGTCTTAATTATATCGTTTTACATGATTAAATTACTATCAGCTCCTCAAAATTTCTTAAACTTGTTACATTTTGTATTTAAATATATCTTCAACAGAAATTTGCCTTTTGACTATATAAACTTGTTTATATCGTAAACTGTGTCCAATTGTAACTTAACGTGAAAAATTAAAAGTCAATTTATTAATAATAACACAACCAGTAATTGGTTTTCGCCATATTGCAGCTTAAAGGTTTGATGATTTTATACAAGAAAAAAATGAACAAAAATTTATCATAACAGCCTTCGAATTATTTTAATTAAAAGAAAGCTAAAAATGATCATCTTAATTGAAGTTTACAATAGATGTATTTTATGAACATACTTTTAACTTGAAAAAGGTAACATATGAAAAGTTTCTTTGGTAAGCGCTTGCTTATTTACAGGATGAATTATATCAGCAGCGTTGCCAGTTATACAGAGCTCGAATAGATTATGAAATGAAAGAATATGTATATTGATATACACGTACTAGCGGAATTCCATGGAACTAAAATATACAAAATCGTTTACAATGCTATTATTAAGACATCCTGTTGATTTTTCTTTATCATCTCCTCAAACCGTTAGCTTGGATACAAACTAAATGTTTGCGTTTTGAATAAACTGGGCATTATAGAAACTCTCTATAGTCTAAGGTAAGACGTCTCTAAAGCACCGCTAGAAAGTGTTATAAAGGATTTCTTTTTGGGCTCCGTATATGAAGCCTAAATGTCACTTGGAGCCTAAATCAAATGTAGTTGGTAAATGTATGGAGACGCTAATAATAGCGGGAGATATATATATATATATATATATATATATATATATATATATTACTCATATTTAGACCAGGGTAGAAAATTAAATAATCACATCAAATAATTTTAATCACCGTGTAGAAGCTTTGGGAAAAGGTACGCGTTATTAAAAAACCGTGGAGAATAAAAATTCATTCGTTTCATTAAAAATAAGAGATTTAAATCATTTACAAGACGCTTGCTATAAAAAAGGAAGCAGTATTAAAATGCTCTACGTGTAATTTAATTATTCCGAGTAAAGAAACAAATGGAAATTACGTGCAAAATTTATATTAATTAACTCAATTTTAAGTAACCGGTATTAAACAAAATGTACAGAAAATAATTAATATTTGATTAGGAGTCACTAAAAATTAAAGGGTATTATTTTAATTAGAGTTAATTAGACCATTAGTAACATATAATATCTATAAAAGCTAGTAAAAACCCAATAATATTCAGATCGTAGAAGTATTATGTTTGAACACCTGCGTAAAATTTGCAGATAATTAATGGTTACAGAGAATGCTGGAGAAACCGTAGCTTAATAGTTACGGGAAATGCTAATAAGGTGGGTTATTTCACAGTCCACATGGACTGAAATAATCGATAATAAAGAATATCAATTTGCACCAATAAGAACAGGGTAGATAGAGACAGATAATATGCGCAAGACCGAGACACATATAGTAAAAGGCGTGAGTGGAGCAACGTCACTGGGTTGCGATTGGTTGAAAGTAAAAGTCAAACTTGAGAGGTAAAAATAACATTTCTGTATAAAAATTAATTAGTTATTTCCAGACGTTGCGAGCCGTGTCGAAATTTCTGAGATTTAACTGGTGCGAGTGCAAATTTAATAAGAACCGACGCACAGGCGGGAGAGATGGGAACATAGTATACGAAATTCTAGAAACTGGCCGTTTTGAGGACAAAACCGACAGACGGGCTAACCACTATATATACCCAGGTTGATATAAGTTTCGCTCTCTGAGATTTTCGATTTGATTCAATGCGTTAAACAGTGCTTTTTAGTTTTTCGATTTTGGATAGAATAATTTAAACAGTTTGCTCGTATATTTTGGTGATTTAAAACAGTTTGTTCTTTACGTGCTACAATGAATGTAATTTAGTGCACTTAGAAAAGAAGATACAAGGTAATAAAGTTTAGTATCACTGTACCAATTAGTCAAATTTGCAACGACAAATGAATACACAAAAGTAGGCAGTTTTGGCGGATATTTGTGAAAGAAGTATGAATTTCTTTGCTATTTTTCGGGGGTGTTAATAATTAAATGATTTGTAAACGTGTCTGGATCCACAAAACAAGCTTCTGATATACACAGATGAGTTCCGGAAAAGCACTGAAACAACTTTAGATGAATGGTGGTGTAGAGAAAATGTTTAAAAGCGACCCGTAATCCGAGGACGTAAACATAACCCAGTTGGAATGGTGCAAAATTTTCAAAAAAAATTTCTTACCTTGATTCTGCTTCCATCAACATTGATTTCTTCCACAGCTCCCTGGCTAGCTCATCTATGCTTCCTCTTCAATACCTAGATTTACTAACATTCTCTGTACCATTCACACACACCATTCAATAAAACCACAAAATAATACAACAATCATACAATATTTATTTACCACTATTTACAAATAATAATTCAAGATTATGTACATTTCGGTGCTCAAGTTACACCTCAATAAATTCTATCTTTGTAAAATTGTGGATTTTAAATTGAAATCTCAAACACATTTAATGTAACAGGAGTAAATGGCCCTGAATAATACCTTATTTTTTTATTTATAATTATTTCTAATTAGTACACTCTGGAGTACGGTGAGCTCATGATAACCCAGTTTTTTTAATGTATGCTTTCTACTTAGCATACTCTTACTACAAACACAAAAACCCATGTACTCATAACAATAAAATTTTAAATTCATGAGGAACGTTAATAAGCTTTACGTACACCTTTAGATTTATATTCAAATACCATAATAAAAGTTAGTCATACGTATTTTTTTCAATACGCAAAATAACGAAAAATACCATCAAAGCTCACTCTCACACATCACAAATAAATTCCACAGTTAATAAAAAACAGCAAATTCTAATGCGTTACCTGAAAAAACTTGAAGATTCCATCTCTATTGACGATGTATTATGTTCCTGAACCCTCGGTCTAGTGATTATGAGCTGCTTGCCGCCTCCAGCTATTTATAGATGAACACCATCTACGTTGCGCCGCATGCTACTCATTCAAGATCCATCCCATATCCAAATCCAAGTATATTACACTTTTTTATTATCGCATAATTTAATTACGGGCTTGTTACAGTATACGTTGTACCTTATTTAAATATAAATAAACTCGACACTATCCGCGTTCAAAGTATAAGCTCACAACCATCTAACACTGTACTATTTAATTTATAAATTTTAATACTTACAAGCTGGTTAGTAGATTTTTGTACGTCGTAAGCGATGCAAATTAAAGAAGTCAAAGGGAAAGCTATCAATTCCGCTAGCTTATTTATATTATAAGCCAGGCCCCTCTCGGCCACACTTTACCCGAAATCCTAATTGCAAAGTAACTCTTTCTTCAAATTTTGTATAACCGTTTTCAAACTCCCCGAAATTTAGCTCGTCGCTACGCTATTTTCCGAAAAACCAGCATTCATCTGTCCCGTGTTCGTCTGTTGTAAAACTAACTATTTAGACCAATGATATATTTCATTGACGTCTTAAAACCCCGCCAGTATTAACTCTATTCCTTTCTTATGCATATTCGATGTTTCCTTCTAACCTTGCTTAAGTGGTAGAAAATCGATATTACTGTCCGCGTGATATCTACCCCACGTGGAGTTGTATACGTGCTTTGCGACTATCGGTTGACCAATATTCTTTGAAACTTGCTTGTTATCTACAAAAATAAGGGGAGCATGACTTTTCCAAAACATGCAGGTGTTCAATTAACGATCGTTTTTAAAATAACATTTCTAGGAGTTTGCGTTTCAAGATATTTCCCTATATTCGACGTTTGTTTGTTTGTTAGTAACGCGTTTCACCTTGGAATTATCGATTTTTCATGGTTTGATGCGTTTTCTGATTTTATAACCCTTTGAAGTAAACTGAATTAAATTAATTAATAATTTCCATTGGCTTATACAATTTATTTTCTTTACGAACCTACGAATTTTTAATCCCTAATTATCAAATTATGGTAATACTTGTTACTTTAAATTAAATGAATGAAATAACTTTCGCACGTAAATTATGGTTGTTCCCTCTATAGCCTTTTAAGTTATTTTGGAATTTTGTTTAACGAGATTTTCCAATAAGCGAAGAGAGCCCACGGCAAGTTCTGATGGAAAATGGCTCAAAGTTGTGGAAATCTCAAAGGCAAAGCGGCTAGTCGAACTATATGCTCTGGGTGGAACATGAGCTGTGGGTCGGGGTTGAATTGCAACCACAAATATAAAGAATAAGGCGCCACCGTATTTTTCTATACAGAGAAGACCTTACTCAAGTCCCTTGTACAAGGATAATGCGGAAACCTTTATGCTATAACCGCTATACAATTTATTAAAGACCACATAATCCCTAAAGTTTCTTACCTTATGGCTCGACCTTGACCTTAGTAATCCTCTGCAACACCTGTGAACAGATTAAACAAAGAATAGCACTGCTTGTGCATTTATACTCAAAAATTTTTAAATTCAATTGGAATCATCTTTCATTCATCCTAAATAAAAAAAATAGTCTTTTGTTCGAAAATAAAAATCTATTCCTCTAGTATTCAATTATGTGCTTTTATACAAAATATCTTTCTTTCTTTATATCATGATTAATTTAATTTGTGAAAAATTATTTACAAAGGCACTGGATAAAATCAGTACCAATCACATTAAATGTGGTTTTATTTAACAAATTGACAAAGCATAAAGTTGCTTTCTAAATTGTTGCTTATTGATAACAAAAATGTTAATTAGGGTAGATCTACCTTAACCTTACAATGGATAATTCCAAATAAGTATGAATGAAATATCAAACATAGAAATTCAATTTTTAAGTTCTCATAAATATAAGAATTCACCTTCTCTAACACGTAATGACATCTTCCGTTGTTTCATTGAATTAATAAAAGAATGAGGTAAGTAAAAGTTACAGATTCCTATTGCTTAATATTGAAAAATATAATTGTGGTCTGTCCTTGACCTATTTAGAAGTTTACACAACTTGATTAAACAAAAATTTATCTCGTTACTACGTCCATAGTTCAACTAACATACGAAAACAATTTTTTTTACATACCAGAACTCCGATTTGCCTCAAAAATACCTGCTTGGGAGCTTACGTCAGCATTGAAATACGGATATCTCCAATTTTGAACGAATAATAGTACTGCATACTAAATTTCCACATTACTCGGCGTCCATGTTGAGTAATTAAATTTCACCAGGTCCACACTATGAACAAAGCGTAAAACCTATATTTCCTTCTTGCTTTTAATCAAAAATAACGTTAAACTAGTCTTCTGATTACCAATCTGCATGTTAATTCAAAGTTGCTTTAGGTGTAATTTAAACCGCGAGAATTATAAATAAAGTTGCTTGTAATTTAAATTGAATACCATATATAAATAAATTGCATGTTACCACGGCCTTTCAACCAAAAAATCTTTCGTCATCTGCGAGCTGTTCCAACAAGTGGACCATTCAAAAATGCCCTTCTGAGACGACATTTCCCTCTGAGAACAACTTAAATCGAACGTGCTTCCAACACAAAAAACTGCAAAAACCCATCGTCCTCGGATTCAAGGATCGACTCGACCTGCTTTCACCACAGCTGTCTTGGAAGTGTCGGGTCAAGCGAGTTGCTGCCCGGTAACAACGTTACTTCGTAATTTCTTAATTGATGGAGCTCTAGGAATGATACTTAATAGAAGCTTTTATTTTGTCACCGTAGAAATTAAATTTTAATTTGAACTGAATGCTAATACTTTATTGGGCAATAGGTAATATTTAATTAATGGATTGAATAGCATTATTATGCATTATATTATTTATTATTAAATAAAGGGATTAATTATACGAACATATCTAGGTAGAAAATAAAATTGCTACACCTCTATACAAAGTGTTTGAAATTGCATTGTTTATACCCAAATTTAACCCTTTAAAACCACTACATAATCCCCCTATTTCAATTCGAGGAAAACTACTCCATGTTTTCTGAATTTAAATATGTACACTCTAATCTAATCTTATACGCTATTTCTATACACCTATCTACTCACCTAACACTACCTATACCTATTTATCCAACCTATCACTACTTATCTCCCTATTTCTATCTATTTCTACAACTATCTCTACTTATTTCTATCTATCTACACCTATCTTTATTTCTAATTACTTATTCACACCTATCGCTACCTTCTACCTAACTATTTCTATCTATTACTAACTCTTCACCCTCTTATTTTATTTTATTTTCTCTTTTTATTTCACCCTTTCGTCCTTTATTGACTTTTTAAGTACCTCTTTTGTACTTTTCTCCTTATCTTCACCTTTCATACTTTTACCTCTACCTACTACCACTATCTATACCTGATCCTAACTGTACACACTCAATTCTATATCTACATCTAACTATCTCCCATACTTATCCTATACCTAGTTTTATTTTCTATAAACACTTATTTCTACTTTTCTCTATAGACACCTATTTCTATCCCTATCTATTTAAATTTTACTCTATTATATACTTATCTCTATTTTTTATATACACCTATCCATATTTATCCTATTTCTACTTCTACTTTTCTATATATCCCTATCTCTATCTCTATCTATTCAACTTCTACACTACCATCCACCTATCTCTATATTTTTGTCAATTAATCTTCATTTCTTATTTAAATCTGACTCTTTTCTTGATCCTCCAAGTCCTCCTTCTCACCATCCTAATACTCTTCATCCCTATTTCTCCTCTTTCTATTTCTATACTTATCATCCCTGTTACTTCACATAAAATAAACTTATCCCTATTATCCTGACTCTTAAACATTTCTTCTTCTTCAGTCCCTACACTTGTCTGTTTCTCATTCATTATAATTTACTTTTCTGCGGACAAACCAAACGATACTACTTCAACATCTTTATCTTTCCCCTCTATACAAAACTTTTCATCTTTTCTAGACCCTTCATGTACAATATTCATCTCATAAAAATCTTTTAAATTCAAATTCAAATTACCAAAATTATCTTTGCCCCTTAACTCACTTATGCCTATATTTACTTCTTGTGTGTCACATAATGCTATTTTTACTTCTACCTTTATTAATTCTGACTCGTTATCCACTATTAATGCTGCGCCTGACTCTACCTCTACTTGTTCGGCCTCTTTTTTCACTATCAATTGTACCTCATCTAACCTTTCCACCCTATATTCACCTGAGTTGATCTCTTTCACTCCTTCATCATCTCCCTCTATACTATTTATACATAACTCCATGTCATCTTCTGTGACATCATAACTTGCCTTCCAGGGCAATATCCTATCCCCAATCCTAACTATTTTCCTCTCCATATCTATTATAACCCCTAACTTCATCATGCAATCGACCCCTAATATCCCTTTAAACTTTAACCCAGGTACAATTATAAATTCTTGTTCACAGCTTACTGAACCTAACTCTACTTTCAAAATAACCACGCTATTCACAACAGCAAATCGTTTTTTATTCGGCGCAACCAGGTGACTTCTTTTTATTGGCATTATCCTGGCACACACTTTACCTTTAATTTCATTGACGAATTCCTCCGATACCAAACTCGCCTCAGCTCCTGAATCTAATAATGCTCCTAAATTTTTCTCAAAAATATTAATCTCAATTATGGGCAAACAAAATTTTTCTATAATTTCTGGCTCTATTTCTTCCTCTATTTTCAAAAATTCGCTAGGATGTTCGTATTTGTACACAGTAATGTCTAGTGGTTTGTCCTGCTCTAAAAATCCTGTCCAGGTCTGGTCTCCCTACTCGCTCCTGGTCTTGCTATCACTTCCGCGTATGTCCTTGGCGTCTCAACTCTGTCCGTGTTGTTACCTTCCCTGTTTGTAGTTGATGTCCCCCTCATGTCCGGTGAACTGTTCTGTCTCGTTGGTCCCGATCTAGGTGCAGTTCCCCTACCTACACCGTTGCTCCTATAAAATGTGCGTCGCGGTTCCCAATTCTGCCTTTGGTACGAAAAATTATTCCCCGTCTTGCGTAGTTGTCCCGTCGTTCAAATCTCACTGCATTAAGTTGTCTCTCCCTACTTTCCCTAGGTCGTGCACTGTTAACGTCATCGTACCTTTGCAGGTACTCCAGAAACATCTCCCTGTCCACAATATTCTGCAACGCTACGTGTTGCCTCACTTCAACCTCAAAATGTCGTGATAAGTGTTTGATAATCTGTCGGTCCGTCAGTGGTGGATTAAGTTGTTTAGCTATGCTATACTTTCGTATAGCATATTGCTCCCTACTTCCTGAAAATTCCCCTTTAAATTTATCCGTGATCAAATCGTCTCGTACCTGGTCCTGTCTGTGGTCACTCCAGTAACGTATAAAAAACCTGTCCTCAAAGTCAGTGTAAGTGTCAATTTCTTGTCCAATTAAATTGTACCAAGCTTCGGTATGGTCTTTTAGTAATGCTTTCACAACATTCAGTTTTGCGTGCTCGTCATATAAATTGTTTATTAAACCTCTAATGTTATTAATGAATATCTGAGGATTTACCCTACTATCCCCATAAAATTTCATTTGTTGCTCTACTGACATATTACCTGTTACAAATCTTGGACTATCCCCCATTAAAGTTGCTACATTCTGTTTAATCCCGGTCACTTCTCTTTCTACCCTACCTAACTGATCCTTACACGAGTCCGTTACCTCAGTCATTTTAGCATTAATCTCATCCTCAGTCCTTAATTGTCCCATTTCCAGATTTAAACCTCAAATATCACGCTCATTTTTATCAACCTTATTTTGAACTTCCCCCATTCTTATCGTTAAACTACTCTTAAATTCTGAAAATTTTTTTGTCGAATTATCAATTTTCTGACTAATTTGCTCAAACTTTCGATTTGATTCCTCACTCATTTGCTCCAATTTTTGATTTGAGTCTTCTCTAACCCCACTTAACGTCTCACTCATCTGATCAAATTTCCTATTAGATTCTTCATTCATCCTCTCTAGCATTCTCAAAATTACTTCATTTCCAGCTTCTCCTGATTCCGTTCTCGACTGATCCCTCCAGCGTCCTCCATTTTCGAATTTTTATCACACAGGGCACTATCGTCACTTCCAATTTCCACTCCTTGGCTCCTTAACCACACCTTTCTCTGCATACGTTCAAATCACACCCACACACACTCAAATTTATTTTTAATTTTTTTTTAAGAAAACAGACTCTCTCTCTCAGATCGCCAGTTTCCTGGAATAAAATTGTTAAAATTCTACCTGGAGCTCGAGCCTCACGTTTGGGTCGTCATAAATTGCCGTGTAACTTAGCTCTGGACCTCAGTCGATTCGAAAATTGTCAATTTTCAAGAATCGAAGATTTCACCAAATAGAAAAATTTTCAAAAAAAAATTACTTACCCGGATTCTGCTTCCATCAACTTTGATTTCTTCCACAGCTCCCTGGCTAGTTCAGCTATGCTTCCTCTTGAATACCTAGATTTACTAACATTCTCTGTACCATTCACACACACCATTCAATAAAACCACAAAATAATGCAACAATCATACAATATTTATTTACCACTATTTACAAATAATAATTCAAGATTATGTACATTTCGGTGCTCAAGTTACACCTCAATAAATTCTATCTTTGTAAAGTCCTGAATTTTAAATTGAACTATCAAACACATTTAATGTAACAGGAGTAAATGGGCCCTGAATAATACCTTATTTTTTATTTATAATTATTTCTAATTAGTACACTCTGGAGTACGGTGAGCTGAGCTCATGATAACCCAGTTTTTTTTAATGTATGCTTTCTACTTAGCATACTCTTACTACAAATACAAAAAACCCATGTACTCATAACAATAAAATTTTAAATTCATGAGGAACGTTAATAAGCTTTACGTACACCTTTAGATTTATATTCAAATACCATAATAAAAGTTAGTCATACGTATTTTTTTCAATACGCAAAATAACAAAAAATACCATCAAAGCTCACTCTCACACATCACAAACAAATTCCGCATTTCATAAAAAACAGCAAATTCTAATGCGTTACCTGGAAAAACTTGAAGATTCCATCTCTATTGACGATGTATTATGTTCTTGAACCCTCGGTCTAGTAATTATGCGCTGCTTGCCGCCTCCAGCTATTTATAGATGAACACCATCTACGTTGCGCCGCATGCTACTCATTCAAGATCCATCCCATATCCAAATCCAAGTATATTACACTTTTTTTATTATTGCATAATTTAATTACGGGCTTGTTACACTATACGTTGTACCTTATTTAAATATAAATAAACTCGACACTATCCGCGTTCAAAGTATAAGCTCACAACCATCTAACACTGTACTATTTAATTTATAAATTTTTATACTTACAAGCTGGTTAGTAGATTTTTGTACGTCGTAAGCGATGCAAATTAAAAGTCAAAGAAAGCTATCAATGTCGCTAGCTTATTTATATTATAAGCCAGGCCCTCTCGGCCACACCTTACCCGAAATCCTAATTGCAAACTAACTCTTTCTTCAAATTTTTTTTAACCGTTTTCAAACTCCCCGAAAATTAGCTCGTTGCTACGCTATTTTCCAAAAAACCAGCGTTCATCTGTCCCGTGTTCGTCTGTTGTAAAACTAACTATTTAGACGAATGATATATTTCATTGACGTCTTAAAACTCCGCTTGTATTAACTCTATTCCTCTCTTATGCATATTGGATGTTTCCTTCTAACCTTGCTTAAGTGGTAGAAAATCGATATTACTGTCCGCGTGATATCTACCCACGTGGAGTTGTATACGTGCTTTGCGACTATCGGTTGACCAATATTCTTTGAAACTTGCTTGTTATCTACAAAAATAAGGGGAGCATGACCTTTCCAAAACATGCAGGTGTTCAATTAACGATCGTTTTTAAAACAACATTTCTAGGAGTTTGCGTTTCAGTATTTCCTAAATTCGACATCTGTTTGTTTGTTAGTAACGCGTTTCGCCTTGGAATTATCGATTTTCATGCTTTGATGCGTTTTCTGACTTTATAACTCTTTGAATTATCTGAATTAAATTAATTAATAATTTCCATTGGCTTATATAATTTATTTTTTTTACGAACCTACAAATTTTTAATCCCTAATTATAAAATTATGGTAATACTTGTTACTTTAAATTAAATGAAAGAAGAAATAACTTTCGCACGTAAATTATGGTTGTTTCCTCTATACAGGGTGTTTGAAATTGCATTGTTTATACCTAAATTTAACTTTTAAAACCACTACATATATATATATATATATATATATATATATATTTCTATGGATTTATAATTTATAATTTAAAATTAGATTTAAGGTTAATTTTGCTTCATTTTAGAGTTAGGGTAAAGATTAATTACAATTATTAGATATAGGAGTGTAAGTCCGTAAGATAGACACGTGCATTTAAATGTATAAGTACCATGCAGAGTTATTAGTGGAAAAGCCTTTCATTTCGTGGCATGAAAATCAACAATTAAGAGGGTGAATTCTTTAGTAGTATCAAGTAACTGATATTCAAAGTGTAATTATTCTATTTGTGTACATAACTTAGAGTAGGGTAATATGAAGCTGGAACATTTGTAATTTTTCAAAGGTTTATTATAGCATAAGATATAAAGGTGTCGTCAAAAAACAATTTAATGGTTATGAGTTTCTAAGAAAGAATATGCAGAGAACAAATACGAAACGTTTCCAGTAAAGTTTAGCAATGTAAATACATTCGGCGTATTAATTAAAAAACCTATAGACAAGTAGAAGATTGTTAAAAATGAACATTTCATTTGATTTTCCAATGCTCCACCCGAAGGTACTACATTGGCAGAAATCTGGTTTTTTTACTTGGAAAATTTGGAATTTTGCCAAACCGTTGCTGTTTCAAGCAAGATAGGGATCTTTAACGTGCATGACAACACACACACGGGACATCCATTTTACCTCTCAACCGAACAAGGGTGTATTTTTGTGAAAAATGCTCGCTTAACATTTTTCAAGCGGACCGTGTCGGGTGTTGAACCCGGGACCTTGGGCATAGTAGTCGCACACATACCAACTACGCCACGAAGCCGTCTGTTAAAAATGAACAGCAGGTCTATGTTAGATATGGTGTTGAAGGTTACGTACAAAAATGGATCGATAAAATAAAGAGAAGGATTGTGTTTTGTATGCGGTAGCAAAGAATGAAAGACATCATATGGTTAATTGTCATTGAGTTTGAAACGTGTGTAAGACGAGAAAATTTTAAAGGTAGGTAAGCAAGACTGAGATGCAGCGTATTTTTATAAGACATTGGTTTGAAGGGAAATGAGAAGTACGGTATAAGGCTACAGACAGAGTAGGATTGTTAGACTGTGTATATAGAACAAGAAAAACGATAGAGTGTAGATTGGTAGGGTAGAATAGAACTTGTAAACAGCGGGATAAACGTAAAGAGATATAACATACAGGTTAGACAATGACACAGAAAATGGATAACTGACAGAAAATTGAGGAAGGGTACAAGACAAAGGACAGAACATTTTGGATGCAAGTTAGACAGAAGTGATGGTGTATACGCATATGAAAGAGGCGGTTTTGGATGCTGGTGCTGGGGTAAGTTGGCGGGGCTTTGACGAATTTGATAGCCGTTGGAAATTTTAATGAGGGTTTCAGTAAAATGTTTGTTTGTGATTGAAAATTCCGAGATTTTCGAGACGGTTAACAAACGGTTGCCAATTTTACCGTGAATAGCTGAAGGTTAATGGCTGGGTTTGTAGAATTGAACGACGCTTAGGTGTTGTGTTGTGCATGGGTTTGTGGAATCGGTAGACCATTTAACAAATGTTATCAAGAAAGCGTGTTTAGTAGAGTGGCGTGAAACGATTCGGGGCATTTTGAGTCTATATAAACCAAGAGGATGCGGTAAATGTTCTCTTTCAATCTTCAGCCAAGCTTCGAACTACAATAGCACTTGAGTTACGTGACTAATGAGTTTGAGATTTTAATTACAATCAATTAAATATGCACAAGTTGATGCAAGATTAAAATAGCAGTCGTGAATTGTATAAAATAAATTTTGAAAAACGAAGCTTAATGAACGTAAGTAGACCTCTTTCTATTTTTGTTGGAGGTGCTTGTTGTGCACTGACATGGAGTAGTGAATGTTGATGGACCAGTAGCGGATGTACGAAAGTTTGGAAGTACCGTACATTGGTTGCAGAGAGATCTGGATAGATGATTGCTGTTCCTTATGGGGTGAGTCAACTTAGGGTGATTCCTGTACGAACAGTTATTAAGGAGAACTACGTCGGAGATGCTTTCAAGACAGAGATCTGGTTGTGTTACATTTCAAATAACTGAATTTTACATAAACCTTTTAACTGTTGTGATTGTTTGGTGTTATCACATTCTGTGCTTTTTGGGTGGATTTTGTTGAATTTTATGGACATAAGAATTGATCATTTACGTTTTATAAGGAATTATTTGAAAATATATTTATGTAAAGTTATGTATCATAAAAAGAGTGTGTATTATTGGCTTTTGTACAAAGTAAACGGGTTTTTGGTAGTTTTTCAGTGCAGTAACTATCACTCAGGTACAGAAGAGTTTTTACTATGAGCTCGTATAAGACCTGTGGTTTTAAAATAACATTTAGGGATAAGCCCAGTTACTTTTAATAATTATAGATGTAAATAGACAAATCTTGAAATTATTGTATTTTTAAAATAATTATTAGATATCCGAGGTGTGGATTAAGAATGTTCAAACAAAGATTTTTGGGTAGTGATTTGATGTTACAACAAAGTGTGATGTAATTTTGGTAATCAAATTTTCTTTCTTTGAATAGTAGGGTAGTGTTTTCAGAGTGCAGCTGAGAAGCTGCGGCGAATATACTTGAGAAAGCAGAGCCAAGAGGTGGAGGTTTGGCGTTTTACACGAAGAGCATCTTCAAGAGGGTAGAAACTGTAAGTGATACTAAATGCAAGTTTAGGTTGTAGCGTTTTGTCCAAAAGGATTATAGAGCAATAATTGACGCCCAAAGGGTGGGGCACAATTTTCAGAATTATTCCAGCATATATTTTAGAAGGCTCCGCAGCTATAACGACGCCCCAACACTGGGCCTCGAATAAAAGCAGTTTTGTAGCAACATATATACATATATATATATATATATATATATATATATATATATTGTCATGGATTCAAAGAGTTAAATCAGTGGCAAACAATAAAATTTCAACCACCCTGTATATAGAAAAGAACGATTTATTTATGCGCAAAAATTAATTAGAGTCATTTAAAGAAAAACGGACATGTATTGACGTATTTTTATAATTAATGATGGTATGTTAAAAATTACATAAAGTAAAAACATTTTTAAAGCTAATAGAAATTCATAATTAATTTTAATTTATTTTAATCCAACACTTATAATCATACGAGAACGTGCTTGCGTAACAAAATCAATAATTCCAAAGTAAATGTAGTTCGTTTTATACAAATACGACGAAATACAAAGTCTAGGAATTGTTGTGCTAAACGTTCGATAATTAACAAGCACCTGCATTTTAAAAGGTTACATTCGAAGAAATCGAGCATGTGTTAAGATAGGATTTCATAGAAATATTTTCAACCGTCAGTTGGTATAAACAGCAAGGCTAACAAACCTTTTAAAGAGCGAGAGAAATGCACGAAAGGTTATATACAACAGATAGACACAGGTAGAGAAGCGTTGAGGTTGAAAATTGCACGTACCATATACACGTGGAGTGGAGATGAGCTGTCATCAATATCGATTTTCTATAACTTAAGTGGGGTTTTAAACGCGACAGCAGACATGCATAAGACAGAGATAAATATAATTCAGGCGGGGTTTGTGATGACAGAGAATTTTATCATTGGTTAAAAACAGACATTTTTCCAAACGTAGACACACGCGAAGGTTGAGAGCGCTTTTCGGATACGACACGTAGACCGGAGTAAATTTCAGGAATTTCAAGACGGTTGTAATAAAAATTTTATAATTTAGATTTAAAATAAGCTTCTCACTTGAAGTGTGTCCCGGGTGGGGACGATATAAATACTCAATCTAAATTATTAACGCTCTCTTGTCTTCTTTTGCTTCTATATTACTTTACTACGATAAAGTACTGACTGCTGACCACCATAACAATAGGGCTTTTGTGAGTATTGTATGTGTTGTTAATACAGTAAATATAGTGCTTACAAGTGTAACTCAGTAGTAGCGGGCATCTATTTATTAACGCGAAGTACGTGTAGTGTATATTAAATTAATAGAGGTCCGGCTACTACACTACAAACCACGAAAATCAATACATGGAAGCATGATATATGTGGGGTAAGCATCACGAATAACTAAGATTGTATGCTGATATATGGAATGGTGCTATGAGATGAGGCGCTTGGCTCGCAAATGGTGTTATCGTCTGTGGATCCGCTGAGTATCACAGCCAATGGTAACGAAACCGAAGGGTTCTAGCGATCATCTTCAAATAAATGGAAGCCTGAAAAATTTTTCAGGTAATTTATTTGAAATTTCTGTTGTTTGATAAACATTTGTGAAATTTTGGTGCTGTGTGATTGACTTGTTGGGGTGTATTTAGTGTTGTAAAACGTATTGGAAAAGATACATGTACTGGACAATTTATTGAGGTTAGATATTGAAAAAGGGTGTATTTAAAACTTACAAAATTTTATTCTGGATATAAATTGGATTGTAAAGGATAAACGGGTCCACAAATTTTGTTTTAATTTATGCAAGGTGTAAAAGGCATATATAAACTAAACTGGGTTATTATAAGCTTACCATACTCCAGTGTACAGTCAATTTAGGGTAATATGTGGGGCCCATCTACTCATATCCCATTGAATTCATTTGAAAATAATTAAAAATCAAGGACTTTAAAACATACCATATTTGTAGTTTGATAATTAGTGTATCAAACTGTTTTTATACTTGTGAATATAATTTATCTGTTAATAGCTGTAAATAAAAGGTTGTATGATTGTTGTATTATTTGGTGATTTTATTGAATTGTGTGCGAGTGTAAAGGAGGAATGGTTGTAAATTTAGGTATCCGAGAAGAGGCACAGCTGAGCTAGCCAGGGAAGCTGCAGAAGGTTTTTAAAGCAGAAATAAAAAGGTCAAATATTTTTTTTGAAACATGTGCATTTTTGAAAATTATATGTTGTCCCAGCTTCGTCCAAGAATTTTTCTGAGGTTTCACGGCAATATATAACTTTTAAATGTGATGTTATTTTGGAATGCGCTCGTTCGTAAAGCAAAACTAATCAGTCAATTTTAATTTAATTTCTAAAGTTTCGGCATGTAATTTATGCGTTAATCATAGACTAAAATTAGATAAAATTAGTTAACAAGATATAAAACAGTATAGTACACAACTTATATAATTACTATGACTTAAAAAATGCTATTAATAGAAACACTAATTTATGACATACAGTTTAGAATGATTGAAAATATGATGACAACAGGAATGCAGCAGGTAACAAAAGTAAACTAGATGCAATAAATCATACTAGAAAATTTAAGTTGAAACGTAATTCTTAAAATAAACATAAACTAACCTATAATTAAAATGAAAAAAGTAATGGAAGATTAAACAGCGATAAGTAATTGTTGTTATAAAAGTGTTGGGAAGTAAAAGAAGAACAACCTTAATATTGTAGTCACAAAAGCAGACAAAGGTTCCGTCACAGTAGTATTAGATAAACAAGATTATTTTAGCAAATCCAAAAAGTTGAAAGAAACGAAATGGAAAAACTATAACTGCAAATATCTCGTGAACGGAAGGTCCGACAGGCTTGGGACTAGTGGCAAATTAAAGGTCTTACAAAACACTATAAGATTACACTCTAAAAGTTTTTAGAATGATTATAACATAAAAGTTGAAAGAAACGAAATGAAACGAAATGGAAAAAATATAACTGCAAATATGTTGTGAATGGAAGGTTCCACAGACTTGGTACTAGTGGCAATTTAAAAGTCTTGCAAAACACTATAAGATAACACCTTAACAAAGATCCTACATTCACCATTCAAAAGAGAGTCAATGATCATATTAAATTTCTATATGATCATTCTATGATTACACTAACGAACAAAAATAACTTAATAAAAAACAACTGTGTTCCAGGTAAATATTACGGTTTGCCAAAAATCCACAAACCTTATGTACCTTTAAGACCTATCATCTCATGCATCAATACTCTGCCCTATAATATAGCTTCACTTTTATCCAAAATTTTGCAACTGTTTTTTCCTTTGAAAGGTTGAAATC
Organism: Platerodrilus igneus; assembly: GCA_036346225.1. Taxonomy (NCBI): domain Eukaryota; kingdom Metazoa; phylum Arthropoda; class Insecta; order Coleoptera; family Lycidae; genus Platerodrilus; species Platerodrilus igneus. Next base: position 217,623 of record JARFIW010000982.1, on the reverse strand, counting down.
TCAATGATACCTTTTCTTTCGTAGATAGGTGCAGACACTTTCGATTACCTACTGACCACATTCTTATATCCCTAGATATCTGTTCATTGTTCACCAACATTCCCATAGAGTTAGTATCTGATATTATTACAAAAAAGTGAAATCTTAATCAACCACATTGTGATCATGGCCTACATTCTTTTCAATCAACCATCCGATTAGTTTTTAATAACACCTATTTCACTTTTCATTCTAAGTATTATCTTCAGACATTTGGCACCCCGATGGATCATGAATCATTTGTTAGAGTCGATCCTTATTTTAATATCCTTCGACATGCCCTTCATTGTCAAATATGTAGACGATATCCTTTGCTCTGTTCCCGAACACTTAATAGAATACACTTTATACATTTTCAACAGTTTCAATTCCAGGTTAATTTTTACCTATGAAAAAGAAATCAACCATAGCATCCCATTCCTAGACACTTTAGTTCTTAGATCTTCCACTAACAATCTTAATTTTGACATTTATAAAAAACCTACTGACTCGGGTAGGTACTAAATTATCGCTCAAATCATTCTTTTAATCACAAACTCAATACAATAATAGGTCTTAAACACCGCATTCAAAGAATCTGTGAACCAAGTTTCTTCTACAAAAATTTAAAACAATTAGGATATACTTTACTCGACAACGCACACACCTAAAACTCTTTTAAAGAGGCTATTATACTCTAACCACTTACTAATCACACCAGACCTACCTCAAGTCATCAAGTTCAAGACATTACATTATATTCAAAATTTAACACCTCAAATTACCAAAATATTAAAGCAACCAGATATTCTTATAACCTACACCTACAATAAATCAATAAGAAATTTATTCACTCGACTTAAAGATAGTACCGACAAATAAATGTTTAGTAACATCGTCTATAAAATTCAATGTAGTTGCAAAAAAATTTACGTAGGTACTTCCAAGCAGTGGTTAAAAAATCGCTTAATCCAACATAAAAGCGATGCCAGGATAGGTAAATTATGTTATGCACTCTCGTCTCACATAGATTCAACAAAACATATCGTAAACTTCAATGATACAACAATACTAGATATTGAAAACGACTATAACAAACGACTATTTCTAGAACCCTTCCACATTCATCAGCAACCTAATCCTCTCAACAGCAAACAAGATATTAACAACGTTAACGTAGTCTACTCCACTCTTTACAGATTCAGTGACAACAATACTCATTTTCGCAACACCTTTATAACAACAATTACTTATCGCAGTTTAATCTTCCATTACTTTTTTCCATTTTAATTACGGGTTGGTTTATGTTTATCTTAAGAATTACGTTTCAAGGTAAATTTCCTAGTATGATTTATTACATCTAGTTTACTATTGTTACCTACTGCATTCCTGTTGTCATCATATTTTCAATCACTCAAAACTGTATGTCATAAATTAGTGTTTATATTAATAGCATTTTAAAGTCGTAGTAATTATGTAAGTTGTATACTAATACTGTTTTATACCTTGTTAACTAATTTTATCTAATTCTAGTTTATGATTAACGCATAAATTACATGCCGATACGTTAGAAATTAAATTACAATTGACTGATTAGTTTTTGCTTTACTAACGAGTGCATCCCAAAATAACATCACATTTAAAAGTTATACCTACTTTCGTTCGAGAAAAATACAATAATTATATAAATACATATATATATATATATATATATATATATATATATATATATATATATATATATATTGCTATGATATCGCCGTACTTCAATGTATTTAACGTTCAGTTGCCTGCTGCTCGCCACTGATTCACACAATTAGTTTTATGCCACGACTAGCTCAGTTCAATCCCACACAGAGTGCACGACGATATGATAACAGAAAGATTTTTACCCCCTTTTTCTCTAACACTTCATGTCTAAATAATATAAGCTAAATAACCAAAAATTTGTATAATAATCAAGAAATATGTACAATTGGCACTTGTACAACCTTCGTGCTATTATTTGCTATTTAAAATCCTTGAATCAAACTAAAAATGTAAATCTGTTCTCCACTAAATTGTGACCCTAATAAAATTATATAAATCCAGCAAAAATAACTCTGTATTATATTGAAAGTATCGTTAAAAGTTTAATGACGTTTTGAAGTCAGACCGGGCTTACTATACTACGAATTAGTTTTGAATGGTTCAGAGAAAATCAGTTTCTGCTCCGGTGCGCACCGATGCATGTCAAGGCGCGGTCCTGTGCGTGCCACGGCACGGACTAGTGCGTATCCCGGCGTGTGCCCCCGGTACGTTTCCTGGCGCGATTCGAGAGAAAATATAAGAATATTTAATTTTCACTTCTGGTTCAATCTTAACTGCATGCTTAAGAGATGTACACCAAGGAGAATTTAGCGAAAGCAATAAGTGAACTCCAGTGGGGTGTTATAACTACTCAATTTGCAAGCAAGTTGTATGGTATACCCATAAGAACGTTAGGTAGACACTTAGAACAACGTTATCCTCAACAGAAGAGTAATGTTCCTGTAGATGTAAAAGATGCTGCAAAGCAAGAACTTGCAATACATGTTCCAAACTTTGACAAATTTTTGGTATCTTCAATTAGCAATGTGAGTAAACATGGACCTTTGTTCCATCTAATATTAAGGGCAATATTCACCGTTAAGTTATTCATTTTTTTTAAAATTGATAGTAGCTAATAATTATGCAAGAGATCTGATCGAATACAGTTGGTAAAATCTACGTGAAGTATTTATAATAAATAAGAAACGAGTCTGTTAGAAAAATTACAAATTTGCTTCGTTTTCTGAAAAACATTGCAAATGAAAATTTTATATTCAGCTATGCAAAAATAATGGTGCTCTCAGTAAAATAACGAATATATATATCTATATATATATATGTATATATATATATATATATATATATATATATATATTGCTACAAAACTGTCTTTATTCGAGTCCCAGTGTTGGGGCGTCATTATAGCTGCGGAGGCTTCTAAAATATATGCTGAAATAATTTGAAAAATTTGTGCCCCACCCTTTGGGCGGCAATTATTGCTTTAAAATCCTTTTTGGACGAATTCTACAACCTAAACTTGCATTTAGTATCACTTACAGTTTCACCCGTCTTGAAGATGCTCTTCGTGTAAAACGCCAAACCTCCACCTCTTGGCTCTGCTTCCTCAGGGATATTCGCCGCGGCTTCTCCGCTGCTCTCTGAAAACACTACCTTACTATTCAAAGAAAGAAAATTCGACTACCAAAATTACATCACACTTTGTTGTAGCATCAAATCATTACCCAAAAATCATTCTTAATTCACACCTCGGATATCTAACAACCATCTTCACTTTTAATTGAAGTCATTTTAAAAATACAATAATTTCAAGATTTGTCTATTTACATCTATAATTATTAAAAGTAACTGGGCTTATCCCTAAATGTTATTTTAAAACCACATGTCTTATACGAGCTCATAGTAAAAACCTTTCTGTACCTAAGTGCTAATTACTGCGCTGAAAAATTACCAAAGACCCGTTTACTTTGTACAAAAGCCAATAATACACACTCATTTTATGATACATAATTTTACATAAATATATTTTCAAATAATTCTTTATCAAACGTAAATGATTAATTCTTATGTCCATAAAATTCAACAAAATCCACCTAAAAAGCGCAGAATGTGTTAACACCAAACAATTACAACAGTTAAAAGGTTTTTGTAAAATTCAGTTATCTGAAATGTAGCACAACTAGATCTCTGTCCTGAAACCATATCCGACTTAGTTCTCCTTAATGACTGCTCGTACAGGAATCACCCTAAGTTTACTCACCCTATCAGGAACAGCAATCATCTACCCAGATCTCCCTGCATCCAATGTACGGTACTTCCAAACTATCGTACATCCGCTACTGGTCCATCAACATCCACTACTCCATGTCAGTGCACAACAAGCACCTCCAACCAAAAATAGAAAGAGGTCTACTTACGTTCATCAAGCTTCGTTTTTCAAAATTTATTTTATACAATTCACGACTGCTATGTTAATCTTGCATCAACTTGTGCATATTTAATTGATTGTAATTAAAATCTCAAACTCACTAGTCACGTAACTCAAGTGCTATTGTAGTTCGAAGCTTGGCTGAAGATTGAAAAAGAACATTTACCGCATCCTCTTGGTTTATATAGACTCAAAAATGCCCCCGAATCGTTTCACGCCACTCTACTAAACACGCTTTCTTGATAACATTTGTTAAATGGTCTACCGATTCCACACACCCATGCACAACACAACACCTAAGCGTCGTTCAATTCTACAAACCCAGCCATTAACCTTCAGCTATTCACGGTAAAATTGGCAACCGTTTGTTAACTGTCTCGAAAATCTCGGAATTTTAGTCACAAAACAAACATTTTACTCCGAAACCCTTCTTAAAATTTCCAACGGCTATCGAATTCGTCAAAGTCCCCCGCCAACTTACCCCAGCACCAGCATCCAAAACCGCCTCTTTCATACGCGTATACACCATCACCTCTGTCTAACTTGCATCCAAAATGTTCTGTCCTTTGTCTTGTACCCTTCCTCAATTTTCTGTCAGTTATCCATTTTCTGTGTCATTGTCTAACCCGTATGTTATATCTCTTTACGTTTATCCCCGCTGTTTACAAGTTCTATTCTACCCTACCAATCTACACTCTATCGTTTTTCTTGTTCTATATACACAGTCTAACAATCCTACTCTGTATGTAGCCTTTACCGTACTTCTCATTTCCCTTCAAACCGATGTCTTATAAAAATACGCTGCATCTCAGTCTTGCTTACCTACCTTTAAAATTTTCTCGTCTTACACACGTTTCAAACTCAATGACAACTAACCATATGATATCTTTTATTCGTTGATACCACATACAAAACACAATTCTTCTCTTTATTTTATTGATCCATTTTTGTACGTAACCTTCAACACCATATCTAACATAGACCTGCTGTTCATTTTTAACAGACGGCTTCGTGGCGTAGTTGGTATGTGTGCGACTACTATGCCCAAGGTCCCGGGTTCAACACCCGACACGGTCCGCTTGAGAAATGTTAAGCGAGCATTTTCACAAAAATACACTCTCGTTCGGTTGAGAGGTAAAATGGACGTCCCGTGTGTGTGTTGTCATGCACGTTAAAGATCCCTACCTGTTTGAAACAGCAAGGGTTTGGTAAAGTTCCAAATTTTCCAGATAAAAAAACCAGATTTCTGCCAATGTAGTACCTTCGGGTGGAGCATTGGAAAATCAAATGAAATGTTCATTTTTAATAATCTTCTACTTGTTTACAGGTTTTTAAATTAATACGCCGAATATTTTTGCAATGCTAAACTTTACTGGAAATGTTTCGTATTTGTTCTCTGCATATTCATTCTTAGAAACTCATAACCATTAAATTGTTTCTTGACGACACCTTTATATCTTATGCTATAATAAACCTTTGAAAAATTACAAATGTTCCAGCTTCATATTACCCTACTCTAAGTTATGTACACAAATAGAATAATTACACTTTGAATATCAGTTACTTGATACCACTAAAAAATTCACCCTCTTAATTATTGATTTTCATGCCACTGCTTGGTACTTATACATTTAAATGCACGTGTTTATCTTACGGACTTACACTCCTATATATAATAATTTTAATTAATCTTTACCCTAACTCTAAAATGAAGCAAAATTAACTTTAAAGCTAATTTTAAATTAAATATTATAAATCCATAGAAATATATATATATATATATATATATATATATATATATATATTGCCGTGGAGCTCGGGTAAATCCTTACCAAACATAAATTATATTCGAAAATTTTATAAATTTTTCAAACTCGAAAATTCAAAAATTAAATAATACAAAAAAAATATCCTTACCCGTTTTCCTCTCTTCCTCGGTTGAACAGCCTTCTTCAACTGCTTCCGGCTAGCTCATTTGGACCTCCTTTTGGATATCTATATTCACTCATATTCTATCATTCACGCACACTCCCAATAAAACCACAAAATACAACCAAAATACAATCTTTTATTTATTCCTATTTACAAATGCAATTCAACACTGTCCATATTTTATTGTTCACGTTACACTTCAGTAACTCTTATTTTGTAATGTCCTGTATTTACCTTTTTAAATCCTCAACACATAACATGTACTCGGAGTAAATGGACCTTGAATAATACCTTCACTAAAATCCCTGCATTAAAATTTATTTATTTATTTTAATAATCTAAGTAAACTGTAGAGTATGGTAAGCTCATAATAACCCAACTAATTCTGCATAATGTATGCCCTTCTACTTTACATAAAAATAAAAAACAAAGCCATGTACTCGTCACAGAAATTTCACGTTCTGATGGAATGTTTAAAAGCTTTCTAGACACCTTCAATTTTTAGTTGAATACCGTAATAAAGTTGTTTACACATATTCTGTTCAATACGAAAATAATTCACACTACCTTCAAAACACTCTCAAACGCTACCCCATATTTACAGTTTATAGGAATCACAATTTTAAATCGTTACCTGGAAATAGTGGAAGATCTCCGCTCTTGTAGATGATGCCATGTATTTTTCTATCTGGACTGCAAGTCGTTTCTCGCTATTACGAGACGAACTCCATCCAAGTTGATCCGCCAAGGGCGCCTTCTCGGTATAACCAAATTCCAAATTTCATTTCAATTATACTTCTTTCACAGTAATCTACGTTACTTAATGTTTCGACACGAGTTGATAAAAAAATTATAGGTGATACCGCAATAAAAAAATTTTAACCACGGCACACAAACCGCGTTTTTAATTTAAGAGGCTACCACTATGTAATACAATTTAAATGCTTTTATAATACTTACAACTCGTGTTGACTTTCATACGTGCTTTGGGACGATCGAAATAATAAGGGCTTTAATAATATTCTCCTAAACTATTTATATCTTTTTAATGTAACCTCTCCTGGCCACAGTTATCTGAAATCCCCTGCTCACAACAACACATTCTTACAATTTTGCACCCAACCCCATTTTCAAATCCGCGAATTTCAGTACCTCGTTATAATATTTCAAGAAAATTACGCTACACTATTCTCGTGTCGATATCAAGTCAAACTAACATATCGTCCAATCGTAGCTCTAATGACGTTTTACAGATCCCTCTTATACTATTCTGGTATCGTGCTTATACGTTTTCTACGTCTCTTTCTAACCTGGTTTGAGTGGTAGAAAATCAATATTCCAGTCTATATGCTATTTAAACCCACGTGGACTTCCTACGTGATTTAACTAACCGCTCGTTAGTATTTACTACGAACCCAGGCGACGGTTTACTCGATATACGTAGAATCTTCATCTTTATCTATACAAATAATTGGAACTTGACATTTAAAATTCTGCAGGTGTTCAATCGTAACACGAACGTTTTAAATACATTTCCACGATTTAGAGTTTGGCGTATTTCTCCCCTACTGATGTATTTGTCAGATAGCAACGCGTTTCACCTCAATAAATTCTATCTTTGTAAAGTCCTGAATTTTAAATTGAACTATCAAACACATTTAATGTAACAGGAGTAAATGGGCCCTGAATAATACCTTATTTTTTATTTATAATTATTTCTAATTAGTACACTCTGGAGTACGGTGAGCTGAGCTCATGATAACCCAGTTTTTTTTAATGTATGCTTTCTACTTAGCATACTCTTACTACAAATACAAAAAACCCATGTACTCATAACAATAAAATTTTAAATTCATGAGGAACGTTAATAAGCTTTACGTACACCTTTAGATTTATATTCAAATACCATAATAAAAGTTAGTCATACGTATTTTTTTCAATACGCAAAATAACAAAAAATACCATCAAAGCTCACTCTCACACATCACAAACAAATTCCGCATTTCATAAAAAACAGCAAATTCTAATGCGTTACCTGGAAAAACTTGAAGATTCCATCTCTATTGACGATGTATTATGTTCTTGAACCCTCGGTCTAGTAATTATGCGCTGCTTGCCGCCTCCAGCTATTTATAGATGAACACCATCTACGTTGCGCCGCATGCTACTCATTCAAGATCCATCCCATATCCAAATCCAAGTATATTACACTTTTTTTATTATTGCATAATTTAATTACGGGCTTGTTACACTATACGTTGTACCTTATTTAAATATAAATAAACTCGACACTATCCGCGTTCAAAGTATAAGCTCACAACCATCTAACACTGTACTATTTAATTTATAAATTTTTATACTTACAAGCTGGTTAGTAGATTTTTGTACGTCGTAAGCGATGCAAATTAAAAAAGTCAAAGAGAAAGCTATCAATGTCGCTAGCTTATTTATATTATAAGCCAGGCCCCTCTCGGCCACACCTTACCCGAAATCCTAATTGCAAACTAACTCTTTCTTCAAATTTTTTTTAACCGTTTTCAAACTCCCCGAAAATTAGCTCGTTGCTACGCTATTTTCCAAAAAACCAGCGTTCATCTGTCCCGTGTTCGTCTGTTGTAAAACTAACTATTTAGACGAATGATATATTTCATTGACGTCTTAAAACTCCGCTTGTATTAACTCTATTCCTCTCTTATGCATATTGGATGTTTCCTTCTAACCTTGCTTAAGTGGTAGAAAATCGATATTACTGTCCGCGTGATATCTACCCCACGTGGAGTTGTATACGTGCTTTGCGACTATCGGTTGACCAATATTCTTTGAAACTTGCTTGTTATCTACAAAAATAAGGGGAGCATGACCTTTCCAAAACATGCAGGTGTTCAATTAACGATCGTTTTTAAAACAACATTTCTAGGAGTTTGCGTTTCAGTATTTCCTAAATTCGACATCTGTTTGTTTGTTAGTAACGCGTTTCGCCTTGGAATTATCGATTTTTCATGCTTTGATGCGTTTTCTGACTTTATAACTCTTTGAATTATCTGAATTAAATTAATTAATAATTTCCATTGGCTTATATAATTTATTTTTTTTACGAACCTACAAATTTTTAATCCCTAATTATAAAATTATGGTAATACTTGTTACTTTAAATTAAATGAAAGAAGAAATAACTTTCGCACGTAAATTATGGTTGTTTCCTCTATACAGGGTGTTTGAAATTGCATTGTTTATACCTAAATTTAACTTTTTAAAACCACTACATATATATATATATATATATATATATATATATATATATATTTCTATGGATTTATAATTTATAATTTAAAATTAGATTTAAGGTTAATTTTGCTTCATTTTAGAGTTAGGGTAAAGATTAATTACAATTATTAGATATAGGAGTGTAAGTCCGTAAGATAGACACGTGCATTTAAATGTATAAGTACCATGCAGAGTTATTAGTGGAAAAGCCTTTCATTTCGTGGCATGAAAATCAACAATTAAGAGGGTGAATTCTTTAGTAGTATCAAGTAACTGATATTCAAAGTGTAATTATTCTATTTGTGTACATAACTTAGAGTAGGGTAATATGAAGCTGGAACATTTGTAATTTTTCAAAGGTTTATTATAGCATAAGATATAAAGGTGTCGTCAAAAAACAATTTAATGGTTATGAGTTTCTAAGAAAGAATATGCAGAGAACAAATACGAAACGTTTCCAGTAAAGTTTAGCAATGTAAATACATTCGGCGTATTAATTAAAAAACCTATAGACAAGTAGAAGATTGTTAAAAATGAACATTTCATTTGATTTTCCAATGCTCCACCCGAAGGTACTACATTGGCAGAAATCTGGTTTTTTTACTTGGAAAATTTGGAATTTTGCCAAACCGTTGCTGTTTCAAGCAAGATAGGGATCTTTAACGTGCATGACAACACACACACGGGACATCCATTTTACCTCTCAACCGAACAAGGGTGTATTTTGTGAAAATGCTCGCTTAACATTTTCAAGCGGACCGTGTCGGGTGTTGAACCCGGGACCTTGGGCATAGTAGTCGCACACATACCAACTACGCCACGAAGCCGTCTGTTAAAAATGAACAGCAGGTCTATGTTAGATATGGTGTTGAAGGTTACGTACAAAAATGGATCGATAAAATAAAGAGAAGGATTGTGTTTTGTATGCGGTAGCAAAGAATGAAAGACATCATATGGTTAATTGTCATTGAGTTTGAAACGTGTGTAAGACGAGAAAATTTTAAAGGTAGGTAAGCAAGACTGAGATGCAGCGTATTTTTATAAGACATTGGTTTGAAGGGAAATGAGAAGTACGGTATAAGGCTACAGACAGAGTAGGATTGTTAGACTGTGTATATAGAACAAGAAAAACGATAGAGTGTAGATTGGTAGGGTAGAATAGAACTTGTAAACAGCGGGGATAAACGTAAAGAGATATAACATACGGGTTAGACAATGACACAGAAAATGGATAACTGACAGAAAATTGAGGAAGGGTACAAGACAAAGGACAGAACATTTTGGATGCAAGTTAGACAGAAGTGATGGTGTATACGCATATGAAAGAGGCGGTTTTGGATGCTGGTGCTGGGGTAAGTTGGCGGGGCTTTGACGAATTTGATAGCCGTTGGAAATTTTAATGAGGGTTTCGGAGTAAAATGTTTGTTTGTGATTGAAAATTCCGAGATTTTCGAGACGGTTAACAAACGGTTGCCAATTTTACCGTGAATAGCTGAAGGTTAATGGCTGGGTTTGTAGAATTGAACGACGCTTAGGTGTTGTGTTGTGCATGGGTTTGTGGAATCGGTAGACCATTTAACAAATGTTATCAAGAAAGCGTGTTTAGTAGAGTGGCGTGAAACGATTCGGGGCATTTTTGAGTCTATATAAACCAAGAGGATGCGGTAAATGTTCTCTTTCAATCTTCAGCCAAGCTTCGAACTACAATAGCACTTGAGTTACGTGACTAATGAGTTTGAGATTTTAATTACAATCAATTAAATATGCACAAGTTGATGCAAGATTAAAATAGCAGTCGTGAATTGTATAAAATAAATTTTGAAAAACGAAGCTTAATGAACGTAAGTAGACCTCTTTCTATTTTTGTTGGAGGTGCTTGTTGTGCACTGACATGGAGTAGTGAATGTTGATGGACCAGTAGCGGATGTACGAAAGTTTGGAAGTACCGTACATTGGTTGCAGAGAGATCTGGATAGATGATTGCTGTTCCTTATGGGGTGAGTCAACTTAGGGTGATTCCTGTACGAACAGTTATTAAGGAGAACTACGTCGGAGATGCTTTCAAGACAGAGATCTGGTTGTGTTACATTTCAAATAACTGAATTTTACATAAACCTTTTAACTGTTGTGATTGTTTGGTGTTATCACATTCTGTGCTTTTTGGGTGGATTTTGTTGAATTTTATGGACATAAGAATTGATCATTTACGTTTTATAAGGAATTATTTGAAAATATATTTATGTAAAGTTATGTATCATAAAAAGAGTGTGTATTATTGGCTTTTGTACAAAGTAAACGGGTTTTGGTAGTTTTCAGTGCAGTAACTATCACTCAGGTACAGAAGAGTTTTTACTATGAGCTCGTATAAGACCTGTGGTTTTAAAATAACATTTAGGGATAAGCCCAGTTACTTTTAATAATTATAGATGTAAATAGACAAATCTTGAAATTATTGTATTTTTAAAATGATTATTAGATATCCGAGGTGTGGAATAAGAATGTTCAAACAAAGATTTTTGGGTAGTGATTTGATGTTACAACAAAGTGTGATGTAATTTTGGTAATCAAATTTTCTTTCTTTGAATAGTAGGGTAGTGTTTTCAGAGTGCAGCTGAGAAGCTGCGGCGAATATACTTGAGAAAGCAGAGCCAAGAGGTGGAGGTTTGGCGTTTTACACGAAGAGCATCTTCAAGAGGGTAGAAACTGTAAGTGATACTAAATGCAAGTTTAGGTTGTAGCGTTTTGTCCAAAAAGGATTATAGAGCAATAATTGACGCCCAAAGGGTGGGGCACGAATTTTCAGAATTATTCCAGCATATATTTTAGAAGGCTCCGCAGCTATAACGACGCCCCAACACTGGGCCTCGAATAAAAGCAGTTTTGTAGCAACATATATACATATATATATATATATATATATATATATATATATATATATTGTCATGGATTCAAAGAGTTAAATCAGTGGCAAACAATAAAATTTCAACCACCCTGTATATAGAAAAGAACGATTTATTTATGCGCAAAAATTAATTAGAGTCATTTAAAGAAAAACGGACATGTATTGACGTATTTTTATAATTAATGATGGTATGTTAAAAATTACATAAAGTAAAAACATTTTTAAAGCTAATAGAAATTCATAATTAATTTTAATTTATTTTAATCCAACACTTATAATCATACGAGAACGTGCTTGCGTAACAAAATCAATAATTCCAAAGTAAATGTAGTTCGTTTTATACAAATACGACGAAATACAAAGTCTAGGAATTGTTGTGCTAAACGTTCGATAATTAACAAGCACCTGCATTTTAAAAGGTTACATTCGAAGAAATCGAGCATGTGTTAAGATAGGATTTCATAGAAATATTTTCAACCGTCAGTTGGTATAAACAGCAAGGCTAACAAACCTTTTAAAGAGCGAGAGAAATGCACGAAAGGTTATATACAACAGATAGACACAGGTAGAGAAGCGTTGAGGTTGAAAATTGCACGTACCATATACACGTGGAGTGGAGATGAGCTGTCATCAATATCGATTTTCTATAACTTAAGTGGGGTTTTAAACGCGACAGCAGACATGCATAAGACAGAGATAAATATAATTCAGGCGGGGTTTGTGATGACAGAGAATTTTATCATTGGTTAAAAACAGACATTTTTCCAAACGTAGACACACGCGAAGGTTGAGAGCGCTTTTCGGATACGACACGTAGACCGGAGTAAATTTCAGGAATTTCAAGACGGTTGTAATAAAAAATTTTTATAATTTAGATTTAAAAATAAGCTTCTCACTTGAAGTGTGTCCCGGGTGGGGACGATATAAATACTCAATCTAAGTTATTAACGCTCTCTTGTCTTCTTTTTGCTTCTATATTACTTTACTACGATAAAGTACTGACTGCTGACCACCATAACAATAGGGCTTTTTGTGAGTATTGTATGTGTTGTTAATACAGTAAATATAGTGCTTACAAGTGTAACTCAGTAGTAGCGGGCATCTATTTATTAACGCGAAGTACGTGTAGTGTATATTAAATTAATAGAGGTCCGGCTACTACACTACAAACCACGAAAATCAATACATGGAAGCATGATATATGTGGGGTAAGCATCACGAATAACTAAGATTGTATGCTGATATATGGAATGGTGCTATGAGATGAGGCGCTTGGCTCGCAAATGGTGTTATCGTCTGTGGATCCGCTGAGTATCACAGCCAATGGTAACGAAACCGAAGGGTTCTAGCGATCATCTTCAAATAAATGGAAGCCTGAAAAATTTTTCAGGTAATTTATTTGAAATTTCTGTTGTTTGATAAACATTTGTGAAATTTTGGTGCTGTGTGATTGACTTGTTGGGGTGTATTTAGTGTTGTAAAAACGTATTGGAAAAGATACATGTACTGGACAATTTATTGAGGTTAGATATTGAAAAAGGGTGTATTTAAAACTTACAAAATTTTATTCTGGATATAAATTGGATTGTAAAGGATAAACGGGTCCAAAAATTTTGTTTTAATTTATGCAAGGTGTAAAAGGCATATATAAACTAAACTGGGTTATTATAAGCTTACCATACTCCAGTGTACAGTCAATTTAGGGTAATATGTGGGGCCCATCTACTCATATCCCATTGAATTCATTTGAAAATAATTAAAAAAATCAAGGACTTTAAAAACATACCATATTTGTAGTTTGATAATTAGTGTATCAAACTGTTTTTTATACTTGTGAATATAATTTATCTGTTAATAGCTGTAAATAAAAGGTTGTATGATTGTTGTATTATTTGGTGATTTTATTGAATTGTGTGCGAGTGTAAAGGAGGAATGGTTGTAAATTTAGGTATCCGAGAAGAGGCACAGCTGAGCTAGCCAGGGAAGCTGCAGAAGGTTTTTAAAGCAGAAATAAAAAGGTCAAATATTTTTTTTGAAACATGTGCATTTTTGAAAATTATATGTTGTCCCAGCTTCGTCCAAGAATTTTTCTGAGGTTTCACGGCAATATATAACTTTTAAATGTGATGTTATTTTGGAATGCGCTCGTTCGTAAAGCAAAAACTAATCAGTCAATTTTAATTTAATTTCTAAAGTTTCGGCATGTAATTTATGCGTTAATCATAGACTAAAATTAGATAAAATTAGTTAACAAGATATAAAACAGTATAGTACACAACTTATATAATTACTATGACTTAAAAAATGCTATTAATAGAAACACTAATTTATGACATACAGTTTAGAATGATTGAAAATATGATGACAACAGGAATGCAGCAGGTAACAAAAGTAAACTAGATGCAATAAATCATACTAGAAAATTTAAGTTGAAACGTAATTCTTAAAATAAACATAAACTAACCTATAATTAAAATGAAAAAAGTAATGGAAGATTAAACAGCGATAAGTAATTGTTGTTATAAAAGTGTTGGGAAGTAAAAGAAGAACAACCTTAATATTGTAGTCACAAAAGCAGACAAAGGTTCCGTCACAGTAGTATTAGATAAACAAGATTATTTTAGCAAATCCAAAAAGTTGAAAGAAACGAAATGGAAAAACTATAACTGCAAATATCTCGTGAACGGAAGGTCCGACAGGCTTGGGACTAGTGGCAAATTAAAGGTCTTACAAAACACTATAAGATTACACTCTAAAAGTTTTTAGAATGATTATAACATAAAAGTTGAAAGAAACGAAATGAAACGAAATGGAAAAAATATAACTGCAAATATGTTGTGAATGGAAGGTTCCACAGACTTGGTACTAGTGGCAATTTAAAAGTCTTGCAAAACACTATAAGATAACACCTTAACAAAGATCCTACATTCACCATTCAAAAGAGAGTCAATGATCATATTAAATTTCTATATGATCATTCTATGATTACACTAACGAACAAAAATAACTTAATAAAAAACAACTGTGTTCCAGGTAAATATTACGGTTTGCCAAAAATCCACAAACCTTATGTACCTTTAAGACCTATCATCTCATGCATCAATACTCTGCCCTATAATATAGCTTCACTTTTATCCAAAATTTTGCAACTGTTTTTTCCTTTGAAAGGTTGAAATCTCAATGATACCTTTTCTTTCGTAGATAGGTGCAGACACTTTCGATTACCTACTGACCACATTCTTATATCCCTAGATATCTGTTCATTGTTCACCAACATTCCCATAGAGTTAGTATCTGATATTATTACAAAAAAGTGAAATCTTAATCAACCACATTGTGATCATGGCCTACATTCTTTTCAATCAACCATCCGATTAGTTTTTAATAACACCTATTTCACTTTTCATTCTAAGTATTATCTTCAGACATTTGGCACCCCGATGGATCATGAATCATTTGTTAGAGTCGATCCTTATTTTAATATCCTTCGACATGCCCTTCATTGTCAAATATGTAGACGATATCCTTTGCTCTGTTCCCGAACACTTAATAGAATACACTTTATACATTTTCAACAGTTTCAATTCCAGGTTAATTTTTACCTATGAAAAAGAAATCAACCATAGCATCCCATTCCTAGACACTTTAGTTCTTAGATCTTCCACTAACAATCTTAATTTTGACATTTATAAAAAACCTACTGACTCGGGTAGGTACTAAATTATCGCTCAAATCATTCTTTTAATCACAAACTCAATACAATAATAGGTCTTAAACACCGCATTCAAAGAATCTGTGAACCAAGTTTCTTCTACAAAAATTTAAAACAATTAGGATATACTTTACTCGACAACGCACACCCTAAAACTCTTTTAAAGAGGCTATTATACTCTAACCACTTACTAATCACACCAGACCTACCTCAAGTCATCAAGTTCAAGACATTACATTATATTCAAAATTTAACACCTCAAATTACCAAAATATTAAAGCAACCAGATATTCTTATAACCTACACCTACAATAAATCAATAAGAAATTTATTCACTCGACTTAAAGATAGTACCGACAAATAAATGTTTAGTAACATCGTCTATAAAATTCAATGTAGTTGCAAAAAAATTTACGTAGGTACTTCCAAGCAGTGGTTAAAAAATCGCTTAATCCAACATAAAAGCGATGCCAGGATAGGTAAATTATGTTATGCACTCTCGTCTCACATAGATTCAACAAAACATATCGTAAACTTCAATGATACAACAATACTAGATATTGAAAACGACTATAACAAACGACTATTTCTAGAATCCTTCCACATTCATC
Source organism: Platerodrilus igneus (assembly GCA_036346225.1). NCBI lineage: Eukaryota > Metazoa > Arthropoda > Insecta > Coleoptera > Lycidae > Platerodrilus > Platerodrilus igneus. The sequence continues at coordinate 201,169 of JARFIW010000982.1, read as the reverse complement.
AGCAACCTAATCCTCTCAACAGCAAACAAGATATTAACAACGTTAACGTAGTCTACTCCACTCTTTACAGATTCAGTGACAACAATACTCATTTTCGCAACACCTTTATAACAACAATTACTTATCGCAGTTTAATCTTCCATTACTTTTTTCCATTTTAATTACGGGTTAGTTTATGTTTATCTTAAGAATTACGTTTCAAGGTAAATTTCCTAGTATGATTTATTACATCTAGTTTACTATTGTTACCTACTGCATTCCTGTTGTCATCATATTTTCAATCACTCAAAACTGTATGTCATAAATTAGTGTTTATATTAATAGCATTTTAAAGTCGTAGTAATTATGTAAGTTGTATACTAATACTGTTTTATACCTTGTTAACTAATTTTATCTAATTCTAGTTTATGATTAACGCATAAATTACATGCCGATACGTTAGAAATTAAATTACAATTGACTGATTAGTTTTTGCTTTACTAACGAGTGCATCCCAAAATAACATCACATTTAAAAGTTATACCTACTTTCGTTCGAGAAAAATACAATAATTATATAAATACATATATATATATATATATATATATATATATATATATTGCTATGATATCGCCGTACTTCAATGTATTTAACGTTCAGTTGCCTGCTGCTCGCCACTGATTCACACAATTAGTTTTATGCCACGACTAGCTCAGTTCAATCCCACACAGAGTGCACGACGATATGATAACAGAAAGATTTTTACCCCCTTTTTCTCTAACACTTCATGTCTAAATAATATAAGCTAAATAACCAAAAATTTGTATAATAATCAAGAAATATGTACAATTGGCACTTGTACAACCTTCGTGCTATTATTTGCTATTTAAAATCCTTTAATCAAACTAAAAATGTAAATCTGTTTTCCACTAAATTGTGACCCTAATAAAATTATATAAATCCAGCAAAAATAACTCTGTATTATATTGAAAGTATCGTTAAAAGTTTAATGACGTTTTGAAGTCAGACCGGGCTTACTATACTACGAATTAGTTTTGAATGGTTCAGAGAAAATCAGTTTCTGCTCCGGTGCGCACCGATGCATGTCAAGGCGCGGTCCTGTGCGTGCCACGGCACGGACTAGTGCGTATCCCGGCGTGTGCCCCCGGTACGTTTCCTGGCGCGATTCGAGAGAAAATATAAGAATATTTAATTTTCACTTCTGGTTCAATCTTAACTGCATGCTTAAGAGATGTACACCAAGGAGAATTTAGCGAAAGCAATAAGTGAACTCCAGTGGGTGTTATAACTACTCAATTTGCAAGCAAGTTGTATGGTATACCCATAAGAACGTTAGGTAGACACTTAGAACAACGTTATCCTCAACAGAAGAGTAATGTTCCTGTAGATGTAAAAGATGCTGCAAAGCAAGAACTTGCAATACATGTTCCAAACTTTGACAAATTTTTGGTATCTTCAATTAGCAATGTGAGTAAACATGGACCTTTGTTCCATCTAATATTAAGGGCAATATTCACCGTTAAGTTATTCATTTTTTTTAAAATTGATAGTAGCTAATAATTATGCAAGAGATCTGATCGAATACAGTTGGTAAAATCTACGTGAAGTATTTATAATAAATAAGAAACGAGTCTGTTAGAAAATTACAAATTTGCTTCGTTTTCTGAAAAACATTGCAAATGAAAATTTTATATTCAGCTATGCAAAAATAATGGTGCTCTCAGTAAAATAACGAATATATATATCTATATATATATAGTATATATATATATATATATATATATATATATATGCTACAAAACTGTCTTTATTCGAGTCCCAGTGTTGGGGCGTCATTATAGCTGCGGAGGCTTCTAAAATATATGCTGAAATAATTTGAAAATTTGTGCCCCACCCTTTGGGCGGCAATTATTGCTTTAAAATCCTTTTGGACGAATTCTACAACCTAAACTTGCATTTAGTATCACTTACAGTTTCACCCGTCTTGAAGATGCTCTTCGTGTAAAACGCCAAACCTCCACCTCTTGGCTCTGCTTCCTCAGGGATATTCGCCGCGGCTTCTCCGCTGCTCTCTGAAAACACTACCTTACTATTCAAAGAAAGAAAATTCGACTACCAAAATTACATCACACTTTGTTGTAGCATCAAATCATTACCCAAAAATCATTCTTAATTCACACCTCGGATATCTAACAACCATCTTCACTTTTAATTGAAGTCATTTTAAAAATACAATAATTTCAAGATTTGTCTATTTACATCTATAATTATTAAAAGTAACTGGGCTTATCCCTAAATGTTATTTTAAAACCACATGTCTTATACGAGCTCATAGTAAAAACCTTTCTGTACCTAAGTGCTAATTACTGCGCTGAAAAATTACCAAAGACCCGTTTACTTTGTACAAAAGCCAATAATACACACTCATTTTATGATACATAATTTTACATAAATATATTTTCAAATAATTCTTTATCAAACGTAAATGATTAATTCTTATGTCCATAAAATTCAACAAAATCCACCTAAAAAGCGCAGAATGTGTTAACACCAAACAATTACAACAGTTAAAAGGTTTTTGTAAAATTCAGTTATCTGAAATGTAGCACAACTAGATCTCTGTCCTGAAACCATATCCGACTTAGTTCTCCTTAATGACTGCTCGTACAGGAATCACCCTAAGTTTACTCACCCTATCAGGAACAGCAATCATCTACCCAGATCTCCCTGCATCCAATGTACGGTACTTCCAAACTATCGTACATCCGCTACTGGTCCATCAACATCCACTACTCCATGTCAGTGCACAACAAGCACCTCCAACCAAAAATAGAAAGAGGTCTACTTACGTTCATCAAGCTTCGTTTTTCAAAATTTATTTTATACAATTCACGACTGCTATGTTAATCTTGCATCAACTTGTGCATATTTAATTGATTGTAATTAAAATCTCAAACTCACTAGTCACGTAACTCAAGTGCTATTGTAGTTCGAAGCTTGGCTGAAGATTGAAAAAGAACATTTACCGCATCCTCTTGGTTTATATAGACTCAAAAATGCCCCCGAATCGTTTCACGCCACTCTACTAAACACGCTTTCTTGATAACATTTGTTAAATGGTCTACCGATTCCACACACCCATGCACAACACAACACCTAAGCGTCGTTCAATTCTACAAACCCAGCCATTAACCTTCAGCTATTCACGGTAAAATTGGCAACCGTTTGTTAACTGTCTCGAAAATCTCGGAATTTTTAGTCACAAAAACAAACATTTTACTCCGAAACCCTTCTTAAAATTTCCAACGGCTATCGAATTCGTCAAAGTCCCCCGCCAACTTACCCCAGCACCAGCATCCAAAACCGCCTCTTTCATACGCGTATACACCATCACCTCTGTCTAACTTGCATCCAAAATGTTCTGTCCTTTGTCTTGTACCCTTCCTCAATTTTCTGTCAGTTATCCATTTTCTGTGTCATTGTCTAACCCGTATGTTATATCTCTTTACGTTTATCCCCGCTGTTTACAAGTTCTATTCTACCCTACCAATCTACACTCTATCGTTTTTCTTGTTCTATATACACAGTCTAACAATCCTACTCTGTATGTAGCCTTTTACCGTACTTCTCATTTCCCTTCAAACCGATGTCTTATAAAAATACGCTGCATCTCAGTCTTGCTTACCTACCTTTAAAATTTTCTCGTCTTACACACGTTTCAAACTCAATGACAACTAACCATATGATATCTTTTATTCGTTGATACCACATACAAAACACAATTCTTCTCTTTATTTTATTGATCCATTTTTGTACGTAACCTTCAACACCATATCTAACATAGACCTGCTGTTCATTTTTAACAGACGGCTTCGTGGCGTAGTTGGTATGTGTGCGACTACTATGCCCAAGGTCCCGGGTTCAACACCCGACACGGTCCGCTTGAGAAATGTTAAGCGAGCATTTTTCACAAAAATACACTCTCGTTCGGTTGAGAGGTAAAATGGACGTCCCGTGTGTGTGTTGTCATGCACGTTAAAGATCCCTACCTGTTTGAAACAGCAAGGGTTTGGTAAAGTTCCAAATTTTCCAGATAAAAAAACCAGATTTCTGCCAATGTAGTACCTTCGGGTGGAGCATTGGAAAATCAAATGAAATGTTCATTTTTAATAATCTTCTACTTGTTTACAGGTTTTTAAATTAATACGCCGAATATTTTTGCAATGCTAAACTTTACTGGAAATGTTTCGTATTTGTTCTCTGCATATTCATTCTTAGAAACTCATAACCATTAAATTGTTTCTTGACGACACCTTTATATCTTATGCTATAATAAACCTTTGAAAAATTACAAATGTTCCAGCTTCATATTACCCTACTCTAAGTTATGTACACAAATAGAATAATTACACTTTGAATATCAGTTACTTGATACCACTAAAAAATTCACCCTCTTAATTATTGATTTTCATGCCACTGCTTGGTACTTATACATTTAAATGCACGTGTTTATCTTACGGACTTACACTCCTATATATAATAATTTTAATTAATCTTTACCCTAACTCTAAAATGAAGCAAAATTAACTTTAAAGCTAATTTTAAATTAAATATTATAAATCCATAGAAATATATATATATATATATATATATATATATATATTGCCGTGGAGCTCGGTAAATCCTTACCAAACATAAATTATATTCGAAAATTTTATAAATTTTTCAAACTCGAAAATTCAAAATTAAATAATACAAAAAATATCCTTACCCGTTTTCCTCTCTTCCTCGGTTGAACAGCCTTCTTCAACTGCTTCCGGCTAGCTCATTTGGACCTCCTTTTGGATATCTATATTCACTCATATTCTATCATTCACGCACACTCCCAATAAAACCACAAAATACAACCAAAATACAATCTTTTATTTATTCCTATTTACAAATGCAATTCAACACTGTCCATATTTTATTGTTCACGTTACACTTCAGTAACTCTTATTTTGTAATGTCCTGTATTTACCTTTTTAAATCCTCAACACATAACATGTACTCGGAGTAAATGGACCTTGAATAATACCTTCACTAAAATCCCTGCATTAAAATTTATTTATTTATTTTAATAATCTAAGTAAACTGTAGAGTATGGTAAGCTCATAATAACCCAACTAATTCTGCATAATGTATGCCCTTCTACTTTACATAAAAATAAAAAACAAAGCCATGTACTCGTCACAGAAATTTCACGTTCTGATGGAATGTTTAAAAGCTTTCTAGACACCTTCAATTTTTAGTTGAATACCGTAATAAAGTTGTTTACACATATTCTGTTCAATACGAAAATAATTCACACTACCTTCAAAAACACTCTCAAACGCTACCCCCATATTTACAGTTTATAGGAATCACAATTTTAAATCGTTACCTGGAAATAGTGGAAGATCTCCGCTCTTGTAGATGATGCCATGTATTTTTCTATCTGGACTGCAAGTCGTTTCTCGCTATTACGAGACGAACTCCATCCAAGTTGATCCGCCAAGGGCGCCTTCTCGGTATAACCAAATTCCAAATTTCATTTCAATTATACTTCTTTCACAGTAATCTACGTTACTTAATGTTTCGACACGAGTTGATAAAAAAATTATAGGTGATACCGCAATAAAAAAATTTTAACCACGGCACACAAACCGCGTTTTTAATTTAAGAGGCTACCACTATGTAATACAATTTAAATGCTTTTATAATACTTACAACTCGTGTTGACTTTCATACGTGCTTTGGGACGATCGAAATAATAAGGGCTTTAATAATATTCTCCTAAACTATTTATATCTTTTTAATGTAACCTCTCCTGGCCACAGTTATCTGAAATCCCCTGCTCACAACAACACATTCTTACAATTTTGCACCCAACCCCATTTTCAAATCCGCGAATTTCAGTACCTCGTTATAATATTTCAAGAAAATTACGCTACACTATTCTCGTGTCGATATCAAGTCAAACTAACATATCGTCCAATCGTAGCTCTAATGACGTTTTACAGATCCCTCTTATACTATTCTGGTATCGTGCTTATACGTTTTCTACGTCTCTTTCTAACCTGGTTTGAGTGGTAGAAAATCAATATTCCAGTCTATATGCTATTTAAACCCACGTGGACTTCCTACGTGATTTAACTAACCGCTCGTTAGTATTTACTACGAACCCAGGCGACGGTTTACTCGATATACGTAGAATCTTCATCTTTATCTATACAAATAATTGGAACTTGACATTTAAAATTCTGCAGGTGTTCAATCGTAACACGAACGTTTTAAATACATTTCCACGATTTAGAGTTTGGCGTATTTCTCCCCTACTGATGTATTTGTCAGATAGCAACGCGTTTCATCTTGGTATCCTTGGGTTTTTACACGCTTTTATGCAAATTATACATCAATAATCGTTCAATTAAATTCAAATTAATTAATAAATTAATGTCATTGGCTTCTACCATTTAATTTCTTTGCAAACCTACTTAAATTTCATTAATAATTTATAAAATTTTGTTAATACCTGATACTTAAAAATGAATTAACTAATAAAAATTTTGCACGTAATTTCTGGTTGTTCTTTTATACAGGGTGTTTTGAAATTGTTTCTTTTATATTTATTTGTGATCTTTTAAAACACTATAATATATACATATATATATATATATATATATATATATATATATATTTATATAATTATATATATATATATATATATATATATATATACATATATACAGATATATAGTTCAAAAGATAAAATAATAACTAAATGATCATTTCAAATCGATCCAGTAATTGAAAGATGGAAAATATAAGATCCCGAACAAGACTTGAACCTGTATCTTAGTCCTTCCTGGCCCACGCGTTCTTCAACTACGTCACCGGGACGGGTGACGACAATTGGAAAATTGACAAATTTAAATCATGTACACAACCATACAACAACATAAAGGTCTAAGTTATTATTTCATCTTGTTAACTATAGTACGTTAGTATTTATCAACTTACCTTGTGTAATTAATTACCTAAGATGTATAATTATATATATATATATATATATATATATATATATATATATATATATATATATATATTCCAAAACATACAACTACAACAATTTATGGTTAATACAGAACCTGCAATAGAAAAAAATTCTTCTAACAGAACAATATAAAACAAGAGCAAAAATCGTTAATACACTTACAAATTATGAACATAGTTCAAAATGCAATGAACTATAATTAATACAACAGCAAAATCACCCCTTTTTGTTACAAATCAAAGAAAATAGAAATTTTCTAAAATCACAACCACAATTTATTATAACAAAAGCAGACAAAATTATTATAATTATATCAGATTTTGAATACAAAATGAAACAACTACTAAATGGTACCAAAACCTACAAACTAATTGCATCCAAATGGACGTTCATTAATATGAGAATACATATGAATTTTCAACAAACTTTTTAAGTGTGGGTTTGCATATGAACTTTCAAGTTACTATTACAAGATGCCGAGTATGTACATAAAATGCATGGGAATGGACGTTAGTTAGTATGGGACCGTACATGAAGTTTTAAATGACTTTTAGAAGGTGCGAAACAATTGCACAAATTGCATCAAACTTGGCGTTCGTTAGTATGGCTCAGCATATGAATTTTTAGGTCTCTTTTAGAATATGCAGCACAATTCATAAATTGTATGAGAATCGACGTTCATTAATATGAAACAACATATAAATTTTCAAGCTATTTTTATAAGATGCAGTATAATTACATAAATTGCATGCGATAGGACGTACTTTAGTATAGGACTGCATAGGAGTTTTTAAGTTACCCTTAGAAAATGCCGAATAAGTACATAAAGTGCATGGAAAAGAACGTTCGTTAAGTATGGGACCGTATATAAACTTTTAAATGACCTTTAAAAAGTGCGAAATAGTTGCCCAAATTTCATGAAAATAAGCGTTTGTTAGTATGGGACCGCATATGAATTTTTTAAATTATATTTAGAATATGCAGCATAATTACATAGATTGCATGAGAATGGACGTTCATTAGAAAGAGACAACACCTGAATTTTCAAGCTATTTTTATAAGATGCCGTATAATTACATAAATTGCATGCGAAAGGACGTACCTTAGTATGGGACCGCATATGAATTTGTAAGTTGCCCTGAGAAAATGATGAATAAGTACATAAAGTGCATGGAAATGTACGTTCGTTAGTATGGGACCGTATATGAAGTTTTAAATGACTTTTAGAAAGTGCGGAATAGTTGCACAAATTGCATGAAAATGGGCATTTGTTAGTATGGGATCTCATATGAATTTTTAAGTTACTCTTAGAAAATGCTGAATACGTACATAAAGTGCATGGAAATGAAGGTTGGTTAGTATGGGATCGTATATGAAGTTTTAAATGACTTTTAGAAGGTGCAGAATAGTTGCAGAAATTGCATGAAGATGGGGGTCCTTAGTATGGGACCGCATATAAATTTTTAAATTATATTTAGAATATGCAGCATAATTACATAAATTGCATGAGAATGGACGTTCATTAGTATGAGACCACATATGGTTTTTTAAGTTATTTTACGAGATGAAGTATAATTACATAAATTGCATGCAAGTGGATGCTCGTTAGTTTGGATTCGCAAAGGAACTTTCAAGTTTCCCTTAGAAGATGCCGAACACGTACATAAAATGTATGAAAAAGGACGTTCGTTGGTATGGGTCCGTAGGTGACGTTTTAAATTACTTTTAGAAGGTGTGGAATAATTATACAAATTGCAGGAAATTGGGCGTTCGTTAGTATGGGACCTCATATGAATTTTTAAGTTACCCATAGAAAATACTGAATACGTACATAAAGTGCATGAAAATAAACGTTTGTTAGTATGAAACCCTATATGAAGTATTAAATGACTTTTGTGGAATAGTTGCACAAATTGCATAAAAATGGGCATTCGTTAGTATGAGACCGCATATGAATTTTTAAACAATATTTAGAATATGAAGCATAATTACATAAATTGCATAAGAATGGATGTTCATTAGTATGAGACCACATATGGATTTTTAAGTTATTTTTACGAGATGAAGTATAATTAAATAAATTGCATGCAAGTGGATGCTCGTTAGTATGGGTTCGCAAATGAACTTTTAAGTTTTCCTTAGAAGATGCCGAATACGTACATAAAATGCATGAAAAAGGACGTTCGTTAGTATGGGTCCGTAGGTGACGTTTTAAATTACTTTTAGAAAGTGTGGAATAATTACACAAATTGCAGGAAATTGGACGTTCGTTAGTATGGGACCACAAGTGATTCATAATCTATGACCACTCCGACACCAACATCCTAGCGATTGTGAAATTCATCAAGGCAACTGCACCGAAAGTTTTCACCGGAATGGATCTTCTAAACCCCTTCATCGGGCTAACAGTGGACTGCCATGACACCATACCGATAAAGTACCGAAGGCCGGGGACAGTAGTTTTAGATTAGTTTAGTTAATCTGTAAAATAATATATCTTAAGTAAGCTGTCACTAGGATAGCATAAAAACCTGGTTTTTCAGCTAGTTCTAGTAGCTATTAAAAAACTTAAGCACATTTTTTTTCTTTTTAGTTAAACCTAAGGTTAATATTTTATATTCATAAATTTTAGCCCATCAGAATTATGGTAAAAATTGTAAATTGATACTTAATAAACATTATGTCACAGTCAAAATATAATCTCTACGAAATGGTTTTTAGAGTAAACAGGGGAGTTTAAGATTACGAATGCTATAGTAAAACGCCTTAAACTGCTTTGCAATTATACTATTTGAAATAATTATAAGAAGTCACTTGCACTTAATACCCGAGCTACACCCATAGGTACATATGATCACCTGCTATTATGACGCCAGCTCAAATTTATGTAAAAATCGAATGGTTTTTAATATCTACGGTACTGACAGGATAAAATTGAGTTATTTTTGTGGTGATAATTAATGGAAAAGTGTTTAATATAGAGTGTGATGTGTTCGGGTTCCACTCACATGATTCGTTTTTGTATACACGTTCTAGCATCCCTTCCTACAGCGGTCAGCCCCGTTGCTTCATTTTACAACCCAGACCCGTCCGTCCGCATTATTTGCGTGTGGTTCGATTGAGTTTTCCAGGCGGTTCGCACGTGCAACCGCATTTTTCTTGTAACGACCCTCATTATCTGTGAATTCCATGTTAGAAAGGTGAAACAAGCCGACATTCAACAGGTATAAATTGTATGTAAATTATTTGTTCTGATAAGTAATTATTATTCACTTGAGGATTCGCCACCAACGCAGTTTCAAGTAATTGACTGTAATTAATTTGTATGTGTTTATAAATTTGTTTTGTGTTAAATAAAAATAGTGTCAGAAGGTGCTTTTCGAGTCTTAAAATTAATTATAAACTGAGCCGCTTATGGTTGTTACATTTCACTTATCGAAGGTAAAAAGTTATTTCCGATTCGCGGGAGAAAGTAAAAGCTTAGAACGTTTACTATTTCTCCATGTTCTTTCGGCCGTATATTATTCTAAGCTTGGACAAGCAAAGGTACGTTGTAAAACTTCCACGAAGATTACAATAATTACAGCGCATGTGAAGTAGAGGGTTGTATTTCCAGTTTCCATTGTAGCAGATGCTTGACCCAAGCGCTTGCTACCGTCTTACGAGTTTACCCTGTGCGACTTTGCAGTTTCACTTTAAAATTAAAGCTCCTATTTCTACCTGTTCGGGCGGTACCTGTTTCAACGCAGAAGAAAAAAGAGCAAATTGAATTGTTGCATTTTTATACTGTATAAAAATAAAATTTATTTCAATTGCATGCCTACACGTAAGATTTTCTTGAGTGGCGAATCCAATAAATAAAATTAGGTTACAAAATTATTTCCTCAGTAGAATAAATTTTCAATAATTATTTTAAATACATATGTATTTTTTGAATATTATGTACATGATTGAGTACGTTCTTATAGAGGTTTAAATTCCATTAGTAAAAGACTTTTTCTGGAATTAGGGTAGCATATTAAAAGCGTTCTTATTATTTGACAAGTTATAGGGTTTCGTTTTTTATGCGTTAGATTAATTTAGATATATACGATTAAGTGTTCTTTACGAAATTGTGACAAGTGCCGGTGTGATTCGAAGGTATAGAATAAGAATTGAGGATTGTGCCTGATTCTTTGATAGAATTAATAATTAGCTGTTATCGTTTTACAAGAAACTGTACTTATTTAACATTTCTAAAAAAATGGATACTCTTAAAAGTTCAAGAGCTCATGCAAAATCCGCAATTACCCGGATTTCTAATTGGGCAAAAAATAAATCCGATTCTCAAACTAAACCATTTACTTTCCAAGTAAAATTAGACGCTTTAAAAGGAAAGTTCGAAAACTATACGGTTGCTCAAAACAGCATCGAAGACTTGGACGTTAACGGTACTGATACGGAAAATAGGGAAGATTTCGAAGATAAATATTATGAGTTAATTGTTCAAATCCTTGAAAGAATTAATCAAATGTCTGTTCCTCAGTTTCTGAATTCGCAAGTTCATGATAATTCAATCAATTCCTTTCCCAAAAAATAGAAGTAAAGCTTCCATAAATTTCAATTTCTCCGTTTTCTGGAGACTACCAAAAATAGACTGGTTTTTATCAGCTCTTTTGCGCATTAATTAAAGACAATAGCGACTTAACCAATATCCAAAAACTGATCTATTTAAAATCCTACTTGAGGGCGGAGCCTTTGTTTCTCATAGAGTCATTAGAAATTAGTAATGACACCTTTTTAGTTACCATAAATATACTAGAAAAAAAATACGAAAATAACTTGGCAATAATAAACGCGCATTTAAATTCCATAGTTGATGCTAAAATTTTACAAAAATGTACCGCTACATCTTTGAGGGATTTTATAGTTAATATTAAAAAAGACTTAGAGTCCTTAAAAAGCTGAAATGTCCAACCGAACATTGGGACTTAATCCTGGTAAACATTCTTTTGCGTAAATTAGATTATGGTACTAAAAGGGAGTATCGATCTAGCAAAGATGTTGAAAAACTTCCTACTTTGGAAGAATTCTATAAAATAATAGAATTACGGTGCAATACACTCGAGTCCTTAAATGCCTTTGGTGCCTCCATCTATAAAGAAAGTAAACAATATTCACTAAAACCCAACGACAAGACTTCCCTTCATGTGAGCGCATCTGTGCGCAATTTTTCGACAAGTAGAAAAAGGTCTTGTTGGCTTTGCGAAACATCCAATCACGACATTTATAGCTGTACTAAATTTAGAGAATTACCGATAGACGAAAAATTCAATTTTTCTTATGTTTCAATTGTATTGGGGCAAGGCACTCGCTAATAGAGTGCAAATCCAAATGTTGTTCTCTGTGTGGCAAAAAGCACCACACGATTCTCCACAAGCAAGCACAACCAACGGTTGATGCAAGCTCAGCTAATGTCACAGGAGCATCTTGTGCTCTAATTAACACAGGTACTGTACCCAAAAGTGCATCATACAACCCGGGAGTCCGATCTCGAAACTTCCAATCTACTAATTCTTCTTCCACCCACAATTAGCGCTGTCTCCCGCAATCTCCGCAAGAAACTGTTGCTGCGCACAATCCTAATGATGTTCACCCAGGTAGAAGTGAAGCTAAGGCACTTTCTCCTGCTTCCTTAGTTTCGTCCTCCCTATTTGCGGAAATAAACAGTCCGGAAGTTCTCCTTGCAACTGCCTTGGTTACTCTTGTGTCTAGTTACGCCAATACCATAAATGCAAGAATTGTTCTTGATAATGGGAGCCAAACTTCATTCATATCATAGCGAATGGGTTCCTTGCTTAAAATAAAACCGTATGATAATGTCTTAAAATTTTCGGGCATTGAATGCACTACTGCTGTTTCAACTAAAATGGCAAACACTGAAATTCATTCTCATACAAACAGGGATTTTAAAATGAATTTGTCATGTGCTGTTCTTCCTGTAATTACTTCCAAATAGCCTAGTTTTCAGATAAATATAGAGCAATCGAAAATTCCTTCCGAATTTAAACTCGCAGATCCTGAATTTCATATTCCGTCTGATGCCGATATGTTAATTGGTGCCGATGGCTATTATGACATTATTCTTTCAAACGTACACAAAATTGGTCAAAAACTTCCAACCCTCCAATTGACACAATTTGGATGGATAGTTGGAGGCCAAATATCCCTTCAGAATCCCGGACCGTCGAAAAGGGTGCTTTTGTTTTGTGAGAGCGTCGCTGAAGATGACGTTCTTCAGAACTTCCTTTTGAAATTCTGAAAAACAGAAAATGTTCCAGAGTCCATATTTATTCCTTCAGATGATGAGCGAGCTGAAAATAATTTTTTGCAAACTTATAAGCGCGACAAATTCGGTGTTTTTCAAGTAGACCTTCCATTAAAATTCTTGAAGGGCATCGTGATATCGGCGATTCGTTCCATATAGCCAAAAAGCGATTGTTTCAATTAGAAAAACGTTTTTCTTCCGATACTGAATTGTTCATTGAATATAAAAAATTTATAGACGAGTACATTTGCCTGAATCATGCTTCTGTTATTCCATTTGATCTGAACGATCCTAATTCGGAAATCAAGTACTTTCTTGCTCACCATCCAGTGATAAAGGCGTCTAGTGAAACCACTAAGCTGAGAGTGGTTTTCCACGCTTCTAGTAAAAGTTCCACGGCGGTGGCTCTAAACGATATTCTGCTTACAGGCTATCAAGTACAGCCTGATCTTTACAACATTCTTTGCAGATTCCGTTTACAGCCATATGTTCTAACCTGCGACATTAAAAAAAATGTATTGCCAAATACGTGTTAATCCTATTCAGAGGCATTTACAAAATATTCTGTGGCGAGATTCTCCACAACATGATCTTCAATGCATACAGCTTTCCACGGTAACTTACGGGGTTACTTGTTCCTCATTTCTAGCTACGAGAGCTTTAAAAGAACTAGCCTCCAGTCCCGATGATAAACATCCACTTGCTAAGGATGCGTTATTAACCCAAACCTATGTTGATGACATTTTATACCTCTGTACTTCCATATCCGGCTTAGAAACTTTATATAACGAATTAAACAGTCTACTAAATTCTGCAGGTTTCATTTGCATAAATGGTCCTCTAATTCCTTACAGTTCAGAAAGCAATATTGCGACTTAAAGGATTTTGCTGAATTCGAAGTAAACATAGATCACAGTCCTAGCAAGGTCCTTGGTCTGACTTGGAATCCATCCACCGATTACTTTTCCATTTCATTACTCAAGATTCCTTTATATGACACCTTAACCAAACGCAAGGCCTTGTCTATTATTGCCCAGATGTTTGACCCCCCCCCCCAGGTTTCCTTGGGCCAATCATAGTCAGGAAAAATCTTCATGCAGAAGTCGTGGCAATCCAAGCTGTCCTGGGATGAACCTTTGGATATTCATTTAAGTAAGCATTAGAAGCAATTTCTTGACTCTATCCCTGCACTAGTCCAACTGAAGATTCCACGTTTCCTTTTCCTAGGCAAGCCCGTAACTCGAATTGAACTTCATGAACTTGCTGACAGCAGCCAAAAGGCATTTGGTTGCTGTATTTATTTTAGAGCTGTAAATTCAGATAGTACTGTATCTTCAAATCTAGTAACTTCCAAGTCCAGAACAGCTTCTTTAAAAACAGTTTTGTTTCCGCGGCTTGAATTGAGTGCAATGGTGTTACTAGTCAAACTTACTAAAAAAGTAGATGAGGTGAGCAAAAATAAGTTAGATTTTAGGTCCATTAACTTATGGACTGATTCGCAAATAGCGCTTTATTGGATAAATTCACATCAATCTCGTTGGCTAACATTTGTAGCCAACAGGGTATCCATGATCCAAGGTGCTTCCTTTAAGGCAAATTGGAAACACATAAGTTCTTCAAATAATCCTGCCGATTTGTTATCCCGAGGAGTGTTGGTCCCTAAACTCATTCAATCCTACATATGGTAGCATGGGCCAGAGTTCATATCCGATATAAACTTAAAGTTGTCCAATCTTGAATTGCCAATATATCCACCTGAAGTGCTTCGTGAGCAAAAAATCATCAAATTGAATGTGCTTCATTCTGGACTGAGTTCAAGACTAGTAATTTGGAATTCATTGTTCAACAAATTTTCCCAACTTCACCGATTACTCCACACTGTAGCTTATGTGCTGCGATTTTCTTCCAATTCCAAAGGTACCTACAATAAATTGGTTGGTCCCCTGAGTATTCAAGAAATAAATTCCGCCTTAGCGCTGATCCTACGCGAAATTCAGTTTCAATCCTTTCACAAGGAAATTTCCGAAATTAAATCGTCAAAACCTGTTTCCGACAAACATATTTTGTCATTAAATCCTTTTATTAATGAAGAGGGATTCCTTTGTGTTGGTGGTCGATTGCTACAGGTCAACATCAACGAGTCACAAAAACATCCATTGCTCCTTCCTTCCAAGCATTATGTGGTGTTGCTTATGTTACGACATGAACACGTGCGCTTAGGGCACGCAGGAGCTCAATGTGTGTTGTCTAATTTCCGGCTCAAGCATTGGCCATTGAATGGGCTTAGAGTCATTAAGACCATCATACGAAACTGTATTACTTGTTTTCGTTTTTGAGCGCAGTCTGCGCAATAAAACATGGCAAATTTGCCAAAAGACAGAATTTCCATTTCCAAACCCTTTGAAAAGGTTGGACTAGACTACAGGGGTCCTCTTTTCATTAAATCGTCCAGACTCCGTAAGGCAGCCATAACCAAATACTACATGGCTATGTTTGTGTGTATGGCCACGAAGGCCGTTCACGTTGAACTAGTCTCTAATTTGAGCACCGTGAGTTTTTCAAAACCGCTAATGTGGCCAATCAATTAAAATCGTTTGCAGCGGAAACCGGTATCGACTGGAAATTTATCTCTCCTCAGAGTCCTCATTGGGGTGGGCTTTGAGAGTCTTCATTAAAAAGTGCTAAGTATCATTTGTACCGACCGATGGGCAATGCCCAACTTACCTTCGAAGAATTAAGCACTGTCCTCGCAAGAATAGAAGCCATTTTAGATTCGCGTCCGTTATGCCCTTTGTCAAACGATTTAACCGATTTAAAGGCGTTGACTCCAGGCCATTTTCTGATTGGCAAAAGCTTATGTGCTTATCCAGAGCATGATTGGACTTCGATTCCTGAAAACAGACTTTCCTTCTGGCAGAAATGCAGCCAACTGCCGCAATTGTTTTGGAAGCGATGGTCAATTGAATATTTAAACCGCCTCCAAGGCAGACCCAAGTAGTTATCTCCTGCCAAGAATCTGCAAGTTAATGAATTGGTTCTTCTGAAGGAAGATAACGTTCCTCCGTTAAATTGGCCGTTAGCGAGAATAATCGAGGTAATTCCAGGTCTTGATAATAAGGTACGGGCAGTTAAGCTTTACACTAAAAATGGGATCTTTACTAGACCCATCACCAAGGTGTGTCCATTGCCAATTTCAGACTATTCAACATAAACTATTTCTAGTTTTTTTTATGTGTTTTATGACTTTCCTTCCTTTTGTTTTCTCTATTATGTTCTCTTCACGTGTGGAAATTTGAGATTGTCCACAGGGGGGAGTATGTTCGGGTTCCACTAACATGATTCGTTTTTGCATACACGTTCTAGCATCCCTTCCTACGGCGGTCAGCCCCCGTTGCTTCATTTTACAACCCAGACCCGTCCGTCCGCATTATTTGCGTGTGGTTCGATTGAGTTTTCCAGGCGGTTCGCACGTGCGGCCGCATTTTTCTTGTAACGATTTTCATTATGTGTGAATTCTATGTTAGAAGGGTGAAACAAGCCGACATTCAACAGGTATAAATTGTATGTAAATTATTTGTTCTGATAAGTAATTATTATTCACTTGAGGATTTGCCACCAACGCAGTTTTGAGTAATTGACTGTAATTAATTTGTATGTGTTTATAAATTTGTTTTGTGTTAAATAAAAATAGTGTCAGAAGGTGCTTTTCGAGTCTTAAAATTAATTATAAACTGAGCCGCTTATGGTTGTTACATTTCACTTATCGAAGGTAATTAGTTATTTCCGATTCGCGGGAGAAAGTAAAAGCTTAGAACGTTTACTATTTCTCTATGATGCTTTTTCTAATGATTCCACATCCCACGCTACTTCGTATTATTTAGGTCACCGGAACTGCAGGCGTTTTAATTAAAAATTCGAAACAGTCCATAAATGAATTGCAGAATAATTTGTTACGTGTTAATAGTAGTGATAATTCAGATTTTGGCTATCTGATCATGATAGTGTTGACGAATTTGATTATAAGTTGTTAGAATAGTCTGTATTGCTAGAGTTTTAAACTTTAAAGATGTAACGTTTTATACATAGAAGATGGTAAGTCTTAAAACTGAATGCCTTCGGATAACTTGGCTACTACCCCAAGAGAGAGTTTGAAGTGGGTCGGTCGGAGCTGAATTTACTTAGTTGAATGAAAGGAAATGTAATTTTAAGTTGGATGCCACTGAATGTAGCAAGTGTTAATTAATTTTAAAGAGCAGGCACAGAAAACTTTTTTGCGTTTTTTAATCTTTTATTCTATATCTAAATTCTCGAATAAACATTGTGTGACAATGCACGAGGTAGATCTTATCTCAACCAATTAGATGTCTTATTCAACAAAAAATAATTTCATATATGCAACTCTTAAATTGCTATACACAAGCAAACACTAACATAATGACACGTCTATTTCATTGTCGAGAAATAAATATTTTTAACAATAACAGCTCTATAAAATTCATATTCAATTACATTCTTAAATAGTTTACGCATGTACCGATTCGTTACCTCAACAATAATTTGTCAGATCTGGCATATCATTTAAATGTTCAGGTTTTTCCATAAAATAAATTATCTAAATTTTAATTTATAAAAGAGATATATTAAGTAGTTATGCTACTATTACACAAGACAAATTTATTAGAAATAACTACACAAAGAAAGCTTTTAACATATTAACCTTAGTCCGGCCTATCGCAGATGAGAGAAACAAAATTAAGCTCCAATTGTTAGAAATTTTAAATTGGAATTGTGCTTAGATTGGTTTCTTCATTCAAAAACATTTTTTTCATACAAATGAAGATAGAACAGCTCTTAGCTTAAGTTTATACAGAAAATTGTTCAAAAGTTATTACAAAAACATTCCCTGCCTAGTCTTTGTTAGCAGGTACAAAATCCTATTTAGTTTATAAGGTATAAGCTCTAATTGTTACAAATTTTAAATATGAATTTTACTTAAGTTGATTTCGTTTAACACAATATCTGAAGCCAAAAGAGATTGAAATTTTACTTATAATTTGTGCTTTACGAAAACAATACCTTAGACTGAAGTGATAGCATTTTTACTTCTAGTTCGGTTAACGGATGTAATGACGTCTCGAGGTTTAAAGGAAGTTGTTTAATACAACCGTTCTCTAACAAATTCAGCAACAGAACAAATCACCAACCTTTAATAAAGAGCCGTAAATAATTACCCCGATGGAACTACTCTGCTTTGGTGCAGGATTTAACTAGGCGGAACCATAAAAATTTATAGATATCAACGGTCCATTTTCATGGAACAGAACATAACACATGAGGCCAACATCTCAAAAAAGAAAAGCGCTATTAGAACTCTTAAATTTTGCACATCAACGACCTTATTACGAACTACTATGAGGAGGATTGAATGGAAGTGATAAAATTATCAAGGCAACTTATAAGAATGATTTGTATCGGAAAACCCTACACGAAACTATGCCAAGTAACACACATGCTCAGTCAGACCATGACGGGTCACCGGCCGGGTTTATAAAACAACTTGAAAGACCTTGAAATATTTGGGAATAATAACGTTTTTACCTACATTTTTAATATTAAAGTGCTATTTTAAACGATTACTTTGAGGTTTTAATGGCGTTGCTAACAAGATTTCAAACACCTGAAGAATATAATTTGTTATCACAAAGAAGTATGGAATTTAACCTAGCAATAGAATTAATAGAAAATAACGGAGTGTTTATTTTCGATCTGGAATTAGAAATTTATTGTAAATATGAAACGTTTTTAGAACTGCAAATAGGTAATTTTTCTTTCTATAATAAAAAAATTGTGGTGTTACTTTATTTTACACACGTAGCTGGTTATGGATTTCCTGACCGAGCGAATTTCTGAATAACAAAATGAAAACATTCTGTTCTGAGGGTCAGTTTGTGAGCATTCGCAAATTTGAAGCGCGTTCGTAAATGGGCGGCCACGCCTATTTTCAGTTGTTAATATGTCATTTACCGATGTATACGTTTAGTAGCACTTTAAATTAGAACATGTCTTGCAAGAGGTTGAACTATTGTGAGCTGTTTAAAGCTAGGTTACGTTACAGTTAACAGATTTTCAATATTAAAACTTTATTGTAGAATTAGCTGTAGTTTTTGAATATTAACTACGTCAATTATTAACGATGAGTGATCTTCACGCATTAGCTATGCGCAACCTCAAATATACTGAAATAATTCATCGCACATATATTATAAGAAATCTTGCCGATTCGTTTATTTTATAAAATGAACGTCCATTTATTAAAATGTTTCGGCCATCTAAAGAACTTTGCCGATATGTAATAAATCGTGTGACACCATGAAGGAGACTTAAGAAACGTGTAACAGATTTAAGTATTAGCAATAGGTAATTTGCTGACTACATCCAACTCCTGAATTCCTTAGTTTATTTACAGATTTGAACAGCATTAAAGCTTTACGGTAGTGGTAGCTATCAATCAGATGTAGATGCTAATAAATTTCTTTATAAATAATAATTATTTTTATTAAAGAAATTACTGAGGCCTTAAATAATGCAGTCATCTGTAACGAATGGATTCCTTTCCCTAATGCTACAGGAACTTATACGATTAAAGCACAATAAATGTTCCTATATTTAAGTACCGTTTGTTGTTAAACATTATTAAGCACGATCAATTTCCAGCAATCATTGAGTGCACAGATTATACACATGTCGCAATTTAAGCCAAAAACTGACGATCCAGAATGTATGTGAGCCGTAAAAGTGCAACTGCGCACGTGTGCTGCCTTTTGCGTGTACAATTGTGTAGTACGCGTTTGGGCGTTTGTCCTGGAGCGAAACTGTGCGTACGCTTGGGTGCGACGTTGTGCGATTACTCGAGTGCGAAGTTGTTCCCGTGCTCGGATACGAAATTGTGCGCATGCGAGCTACGGCTATACGTTTGTAAGGTCTGCGACGTGACAGTGCAAGTAGGTAGAGCGAAATACCTCTGCAGCTCCCTGTGTCAATACGACTCTGCGTGGCTGCGACTCTATACTTTTATGTGTTTTATATAATACAATTTGTTTTTCATATTGAACGTTATATTATGTTTTATATTTTGGATCTTATTTTTCTTTGATTTCTACTTATATATTGTGTTTTCAATTTTCACTTCATCTCAGACTCTATATACTGTTCGCAATTTCTTATTTTGTATTCTATTTTTTATGGTTAATTAGTTGTTTGTTTGAGGACATCTCTGTTACATCACATGTTTTATATTTTGAATTTCAGGTTTTTTTGCTTAAATGTT
The DNA here is from genome assembly GCA_036346225.1 of Platerodrilus igneus. Taxonomy (NCBI): domain Eukaryota; kingdom Metazoa; phylum Arthropoda; class Insecta; order Coleoptera; family Lycidae; genus Platerodrilus; species Platerodrilus igneus. Next base: position 180,460 of record JARFIW010000982.1, on the reverse strand, counting down.
ATGCATTATGTTTACATTCTTTGCTTGCATTTTATATTTAAAGTTTTATACTTTTCATTATGTTTCCGGATCTTTATGTTTAGATACTCCGCACCTTTACGGTTCAACGGCGCTTCGACCTTACAAATCTTCGACTTTGCGACTGTACAATACCGCAGCTCTGGCACTACGCGAGTTTGCAATTTTACTACACATATACTCTGCAACTTTGACACTTTTCTACTCTACGGCTTCATAATTTTGTCACTGTGGGACTGCGCAGTAGTTAAAGTACGAATTGGCAAGTGCGCGACTATTCGTGTATGCCAAAGTATACTGCGAATTTGGGCGTGAGCGCGAAGTTGTTCAAATGCGCTTGTGCGTAGTTTTGCAGATGCAAAGTTGTGTGTGCGCGGGCTCGAGACATACGAGTGTGCGATCATGCGAATGTGCAAGTACGAAGTTGTGCCAATGTGCCTTACGCTATCCTGGGTAAATGCGACACTGCAGGTTTGCGATTCCTCAACTTTGCAACTCTGTGACTTTTTCACTTTGCAACTCGGCGTCGCTTTGACTTTACGACTGCGTAAATCCGCGACGCGATGGTTGTATGGTTTTGCAACTCTGGCATTATGCAACAGTAACAGTGCAACAGGAAAGAGAGGGTAGGAGATGTGCGGTTGCACCTTATATTTTCATTTTGTCTCAGATCTAATACCATGTTTTAAATTTATTGTTCTGCACTTTATTTCTCAGGTTGTACATTATGTTTCAGATTTTATATGCTTTACCGTGTTTTATATTTTGTATTTTTCTTTTGCCGATTGCTATTTATATATTGTGTTTTAAATAATTATTTTGTCTCAGACGTTAAATTGTGTCTTCAATCTTTATTTGTGTTTTATCTTTTATATTTTATATGTTATTCTTTTTGAAGGTTATTACATTACATCATGCATTCTGTATTTTGTATTTTTTCTTATAACAGTCTTAATTGCTGAACTCATCCTCTTTACTATATTTTTTTATTATTTCCACAAGCACGGCGTTTAGTTGTTTGCGGGATTCTAAGATAAAAATAATTGTGTCAGAAAATTCTATTAAGAAACATGTGTGTAAATATGAAATACTGGAATTCCATATTTACATCAACCACACGATCAAAATTTTAGCTTATATCAGTTTCGCTAGTTAAAATATAGAAAGGAAGTTATTGCCTCCAAAATAATATTGATATACAAGCAAGTATAATTACCTAAAAACTTATTTTCAAAACTCAACAATATACATGAAACAGGTTGAATAAAAATTCATTTAAGCATATATATATATATATATATATATATATATATATATATATATATATATATATAGAACTCGGTGTTAGTTTTTGGGATGCTTTCGTTCGAAAAATTATATACTATATATCCATTTATTTATCACTACGTTTCGGGTATTTTTTACCCTTAATCATGTGCTAAAAGGAGTGAAAACAGCTATAACTTTACAATTATGTGTTATACGTACATTAATGTGGATTCTATATAAATTTAAAGATTATTAACTAATAACTAAAACTATTTAACAGCTTGTAACGTTGACGTTGACATTAAATGTCAAATATTAAAATTTTTTTACATGTGTATACTTTGAATAGGCTGGTTAGTCAAAAATTAAGATTTTTTTTTCAGATTTATGTGAAACTGTACTGTAAAATTGTAAAATTTAATATTGTTAAATGGTAAAAAAATTAAAAGTGTAAAGTATATACGTATATATTTCTATACATGTGAGAGTATGTTATCATTTTTTTTTTAATACATAGTACGTGTTAATAACAAATTGCCACTATACATACGTATAAACCTGTTTGATGTAAAGAATGTTATAGTTATTGGCGGTGAAAAAGTAGTGAATATATTGTACTTAGATTTTGAGTATCGGATTTTCATTCATACTGTTTTTTCTTTTGAATGATATGCTTCTAAAAATATGCGTTGGGAATATATTTGTTCTGTATCAAGAATTATAGTTTCTGAATATTTTGGTGAGTGTTTAGTTGATTGTATGTGGTTAGATAGTGCACATGACCTTTTTCCTATTTTAGCGTCCGACTTATGTTGGATGATTCTATTTTTTAACCATTGGCTTGTGTGACCTATGTAAAAACTATTGCTACTACATTGGATTTTGTAAACTATATTACTACAAAACATTTTTTCTGTTGGGTTTTTTAATTTGGTGAATAGGTTTTTAATTGATTTGTTATATTTGAAAGTGATTTTGTAGAGGATTGTATAGAATTTTAACTAATTTCGAGTCAGGTCTTGAATGTATGGTAAGGTTTTATAGATTATTGGCGTGCTTGTGTTGTTTATTTTGTGTTGGTTGTGTGGTGTATTTTGGTGTAATAGTTTTTTTATAAATAATTTAGGGTATTCGTTATTTTGTAGTATTGTTTCTAGGTTATGTAAGTTTTTATTGATAAATTCTGGTTCGCAGATTTTGATAATTCTGTTTTTTAGTGTTAGGGCTGTATTAATTTTATGTTGGATGCAATGTTAGAATTAAAATTAATGTATCGATCTGAATGAGATGGCTTTTTGTAATAATCAAAAATAACTGTAAAATTGTAAAATTTAATATTGTTAAATGGTAAAAAAATTAAAAGTGTAAAGTATATACGTATATATTTCTATACATGTGAGAGTATGTTATCATTTTTTTTTTTAATACATAGTACGTGTTAATAACAAATTGCCACTATACATACGTATAAACCTGTTTGATGTAAAGAATGTTATAGTTATTGGCGGTGAAAAAGTAGTGAATATATTGTACTTAGATTTTGAGTATCGGATTTTTCATTCATACTGTTTTTTTCTTTTTGAATGTGATATGCTTCTAAAAATATGCGTTGGGAATATATTTGTTCTGTATCAAGAATTATAGTTTCTGAATATTTTGGTGAGTGTTTAGTTGATAATGTTGGTATTATTTCTTATAACTAGTGCGTCTAGAAATGGTATTTGATTGTTAATTTCTATTTCGTGTGTAAACTGAAGATGATTGTTAAAACTATTGAAGATGTCTAATGTATTTTGTATTTTATCTGGTGGAATTGAACAGATTATGTCATCTACATATTTCACTAAGAAGACCATTTGAAATGGCAGTTGTGGAATTACATTGTCTAAAAGATTATCCATCACTATTTGGGCTATTATAGGTGAAAGTAGCGATCCCATCGGAGTGCCAAATTGTTGTATGAAAAATTTGTTGTTACAGAAATTATTTCACAAAAATGGGATGAAATCCAACCACATTGCAAATTTAATTTACAACTTTTTATCACAACCATAAATCTTATTTTTAAGAATACATTCTTTACATTCAACAACAAATTTTTCATACAACAATTTGGCACTCCGATGGGATCGCCACTTTCACCTATAATAGCCCAAATAGTGATGGATAATCTTTTAGACAATGTAATTCCACAACTGCCATTTCAAATGGTCTTCTTAGTGAAATATGTAGATGACATAATCTGTTAGTATCGTTCGTAATAAAACAAATAAATAAATATATATATATATATATATATATATATATATATATATATATATAATATTTGATTGGTATTTCTTGACCTTCTTTTATATACTAATACTTGAAAGTTTGTTTCTTGGGAAAAAGGTCTAAACAAATAAAAAGATTTTTACATTATATGTGTGTTAATCAGACGTTTCGACCGTCGCTAGATGGTCTTTATCAATGATGGTTTTTTTCCCCCTATAATACAATACATGTACAATATATCTTAACTATATTCAAGTTGTTCATATCCAGTTTGTTATTTAGTGGATTCGGTTGTTGCTGAATATAGAAAGATTCCAAGAAAAGTCGCTTATAATAATTATTATAAGAGAATTGAATGCGGTCTACTCTGCGCTTTACAAATTTAATAACGGCCATTTTCGCAAATAGTGTAGAAATGTTTAATTATGTATTTTGTTTAGCGTGCTTCATTTACTAGTGTGTTCCATTTGTCCATTAAATTATTAAGATATAGGTTTTAGATTATGACTTACAGGTTTTAGAGTATGACCATGTGACTACATGATCGATTATTAAATAGGATTAGTTTAGTTATGCTTGTTGCGCCGTATGATTAGGTTTAAATGCATGTTGTTATATGTTAATTTATTTATTTATTTTATCCAATTGACTGTGTTACATTTTAATTGTGTTGCCGTAATTAATTTTTAAAAGTTTAACCAAGCTGTATGCCATGAATAAGTGTTGTTTGTTAAATTTAAATCAGGTTTAAGTCATAGTAATTTATGTAAGTACACAGCTTAACTGTTTGATTTTAATTGTAATAATCTTCATTAAATTTTTCAGTCTATGAAGAAGGCATAAAGTCAATGCCGAAACGTTGAATAAAAATTACAATTTGACGCTGTAGTTTTATCTGGTAGAACGAGTGCATCCCAAGATTTTAATCAAATCAGTTGTTTATATATATATATATATATATATATATATATATATATATCAATTACTAGCTCGATTTCAAATGATCATTTGGACTTTGCATAAAAGTCTAAGTTATTATTTCATCTTATTCACTATAATACTGTAATATTTATCAACTTACCTTGTGTAATTAACTATCTAAAATATTTATATATATATATATATATATATATATATATATCAATATTTTAGGTAGTTTTTTACACAAGGTAAGTTGATAAATACTAACGTATTACAGTTAATAAAATGATATAATAACTTTTATGCAAAGCCCTGCCCAAGACCTTATATTTTCCTTTTTTCAATTACTAGCTCAATTTGAATTGATTATTTGGTCTTTGCATAAAAGTGTAAGTTATTATTTCATCTTATTAACTATATATATATATATATATATATATATAATTGTGAAGTTAAGGCTCTAAAATCAAGTCCCACACTTGGACGCAATAAATGCTGTGAAACTAGGCTTCAATCTCGCCTCGGCTGCTCCTGAATCGTCCTCCTAATTCGATGCTTCCTATATAACCTACCTGTTACATCAAACAAACTTCCTCTCATTGTCACCATAGAAACCTAAATAGAAATCCACATCAATCATGCATTCAAAAATAACTCAATTTACCAAAATACCACACTCTATTTATCTGAAATTTAAATTACATTTTTTTCAAATTTCAAATACCATCGCTTTATATACATTCATGTGTTCACTAAATTTTATAACAATCATTTTGCATATCGATAACCCTTTTAACACATAACTTTTTATTAAAGTAAGAGAGCATTCCTCATCCCTTACGTTACCCTTCGTTCTAGCATGAGCTGACCTTAAAACTTTATAGATGTGCATATAAATTCTCTGCACGACCAAATATCAAAAAGCCCTCCATACCTTTTTTACAACTTTTTGGTTATCTGCAAATCAATGAATAATGCTCAGAAATCAATCTCGTTTTAATAGTCCTATAAATGTCTGTTCAAATAAAAATCAAATCAAATAATAATAAACCACATCAAAACACCACAAACACTATGAAAATATTCACCATAAAATGTCTTATTCTATCTCCTACCTTGTAGTTGTCTTCGTACTGCGGTTCACCAACTAGCCCCTTTTAGATGTTGCCTTCTGGTAGGTCCTCCGTCTATCCATTAATTCCATGGTCGAATTCCCATGAGTACCATACATGCCTCCACTCCCAAAATTCTTTTCAAAATATCCCATCTCCAAATTTCGTTATTTTTATTGCAAATAAAGTGTACTACCCAAACCTCGCTTTTATCCTCATCCAAACAATTTTCAAATTTCACTACTTCTCGTGCATTCGAACAAAAATCTTTGTACTTACATATCAACTTCACTATTTAATAATAACGCTTTATCAGCTTTTACATAGATTTTATTTAATTATACTGCACGCATTCACTTGGAAGTAAACTAACTATATCACAGATGGAATAAAAGAGAGCAAAACCCCTCTCTGTTATTCATTATATAATGCAAACTGTCCCCTCCTGTTTATAAAATCGCAGGTACACTTGTTTAACCGATACTTTATTTTCCCCGAAGATCACCAACGACCGTCGATTTCTCGTAATTTTTCATAACGTTACACAACAGTACGTGGTAATGCACTTAAAAGCGTCAACTGTCGTTTTCAATTCTCCGGATTAGCCTCTACTCCACGCCTCTAACTTCAAACAAACATCCTTCATCTTCCTTGTACATATCGCTCTATTGCACACATATGCTTCTACCACCTGAATTTCTAGCCCTTCTTATTTAACTTTCACCAATCAACTCGCTTGGTTCCATTTTTCACTTTTCTGAGCAAACGTGTGCTTGTTTACAACTATCCTTGACATTATCAATTTTTAATTCCCTTCCTCTGGATATACTTTATGTTTCTCTCTTATACTTATAGGCTTTTGTTCAATCTTGGTCGTTTTATAGCTCCTTCCGATTCTATATCTACGATTAAAAATCAATATTTTATTTAACGTTTACTGCTTTTACATCAATTCTGTGTGGTTTTGTTTACGTTTTTGGCTGCTTTAATTCCAACGGTTGTTGGTTCCACTAAGCTATTAAATTTGTTTGCAGCGACTTTACTAAGAAATACATCTTTCCCCTTGTTATTTAAAACCTAGAAATCGTTATTTTTAACGTGCTTAACGCTTTTAAAACTGTTCTATAGAACTCCATTATACTATGATTTAAGTCCAAATTATCCTTTTTTGTTCTCCATTACATAAATACTATAATGCATGGTCCCTAACTAAATCTAATTAAGATAAATTATTCCTACATTAATCACACGAGTTATGTAATCCCCAATTGATATATATATATATATATATATATATATTAATATATATATATATATATATATATATATATATATATATGTAAAGAAATAGAAATTATTAGAAATATTAGAAATGCGCTAAGTGATGCGCAACATTGTAAATCAAAGACAATTTTATACTGTTTATTAACGTTCATGGGAACGGAAGCGCTACTTTGTAGCACAGACGATAGTGACACTGCAAATGTCAGGTCACAGGCGGTCGCAGACGGTCACGTACCAAGATTACCTAAAAAGTAAGATCGCAACAATGTATTTATGAATAAAATTAAGTGTAAGCAGACATGAGATCTGCAAGTTCCCACAGCCATGTGAGGAGGTAGGGATCTTATAAAAGGCCCGGGAGCCCCAGTCGACGACAGTTAATCCATCGTTCAGCTTTAACATTGCAGTTCGTTAGATTACTCATTTTTGTACAATTAATTAATGTATGTCGGACTTAGAAAAATCTCAATTCAGGCTTTGTAAAATTTCATTATTAATTTCTGTATAATAAAACAAATTGTTAAGAAGTTGAAAATGGGTTTTGAAAAAAGCCCGTTCCCAGTCACGAATCTTAACTGACGCAGTCGTAACAGATGTCAAAAGGGCACTAGGGAATCCAATATCGAGAAACTGGTGGTCTGAAATTTCTATTCCGAATTTGGCAGAACCAAAACAGAAGTTGGAGGCGAAACAAAAATCGTTCAAATTCAACAAAAGAAAACCGAAGTAGAGAAACAATTCATGAAATCAACAAAACAACTAGTGTAAGTTCATTTTCCTTTAAACCAATTAAATTTTTATTTTTATTTTACAAACATATTTGATATTTGCTAGTTTATGATTTATATGTGTATATTGATTATTGTTACCTTTATTTTATGCAATTTTATAAAAATAATCTACTTAGCTATTGCAAGAGATTATCTGCAAGCTATTTTTTTATTCTTTGTATGAAAGAGACACAAAAACTTGCAAAAATAAAAAGTCACAATTTAGGCGCACTTGAGACCAAAATTTACGATTCAACTGGCGCAAGAAATTTTTTTTTAGAAACGAAACAAAATCAAATTTCTAATTCAGCAACACGGTATTAACAACGCAATATCCCGAAAATAAAAACAAAAATTAGGATCACGAAATTTAAAATCAAAATCTGTATAATAACGCAACAAGATAATCAAAATAAACTACCCACACGCAAATTCATCGTACTCCATAAAAATAAAAGACACAACTTGCAATCTATTATTAAAATTACATCTTTATTATAAGAATTAACAAAGCACGAATTCGAACGCAAAACCTCATCATTAAAAGTGAATACAATCTATCACCTTGAACGCAACGAATATATTTAATTATAACTAATTATAACTACCATCCTAAACTGTACAAAGCTATTTAAAACATCGCAAATTCCTTTCAAAATAAAAGTCAAGCTTTATTAATTAAAACAAGCACCATTAATTACGACCGGAAATTTCTATAAAACCTTATCTTAAACACGTTTAATTATAAAATCAACGTAATAACCAATAAATAATTACGGTACTAAAAAACGAATATTACAACCTTATTAAGACTTGATAATTATAATACTTCAGTAAATTAACAACGCAAAAATTTCAATGTATAATTAAATATTTCATTGACGAAATAATTAATTATAGAAAAGACGCAATTTATTCAAACAAAAGCTTTCAGGAAAGATCAAATAAAGTATAAATTGTATTAAATCACAACATTTACTGAACGACACCTACAGTATATTTAAAAATAACCTTGCAACGGAGACACGGACGCAACCAATTAGCTGGCAACATTCTACAGTAAATTACAACATTGTAATAAAAAGAGAAGCATCGCAGACACCTTACAAATTACATACACCCACGGGAAGAGCTAATTATTTCAGACATAATTAAAATCAGCGGAATTAAAATAGAAAAGCTTTAACTGACGCAAAACAAGCAAGTAAGATAAATTACCACAAAAATCACTTAGTCGTATTGAAACTTCAGAAATAAAACCTACAATAAAATTAACATCGGTAAATTAAAAATAAACGTACCCAAGACCATACCAAGCGCAAAAGCCATAAAATAATTACAGCACCGTGCAAGTAAATACAAATTAAGCAACTCAATCCTTTAAATAATCCGAAACGACCCAAGCTAAAAATAGCAAGTAACCCGACGCAACTTAAATGGAAAATTAATAAATCCAAACAAAGAAGAACGATACAAACCACGAAATAAATCCAAATTTTACAAAATCGGAAAATAACCAAAGTCAAATTTAAAAATTAATTATCAGAACATTTCCCCAGCCAAAATGAGTAGATAAATGAAAATCTACTTGGAGATGATTCCAAATTTCAACGAAGACCAATGTCTTTTCAGTAAATATATTTCTAAAAACATTCTGTAAGCCCGGAGATAACAAAAGTAATGTTTTAATCCTGCGTCTTATAATCAGTAAACTAACCGAAAGGGCACTAACATTAATTGCGAGTCGAGATGATTTAGGCCAATGGGATGAATTTCGTCGGGTATTAATTGCATATTCCGGCGATCAGAGAAATCTAAAATGCCTAGTACGTAATTTAATAAACCTTAGAATGGAAAACAACCAATCCCCATACCAATTTGGAATTAAATGCCAAGATGTAAGAAGCTTAATCTTGACAAAACTAAAAATTGAAGAAACCGACCCAAATGTCAGACTTCTAAAAACAAAAATATATGATTAAATGGCATTAGACACATATCTAAATGCACTAACCGAACGACTTTCAGACAAAATCAGATTTTAATATCCCCAAGACTTAGAAGAAGCTATGAACATAATAATCAAGGAAGAAAACGTAATGTACTACAGAAACAGACTATATAACCCCAACGCGAATAGAAGCTATACACCAATAAAAACCATACAACCCGCGAGACAACAAATTCACAACAAAAATTCACCCCGTTCAATGCACAAACAAACCAAACTCGAACCAACAACCCACAGTATAATAACTCAAACTTTAATAACCAATATAAACACTTTTCGAAACCAATATTTAACCCAAATTTTACAAAGCCCACATTTCAACCAAGATTCCACCAAACGTAAATCAGCAAAGACCAGCATTCAACGCGAATCCTATTAGAAACTCACCAATGACAACTAATAATAATAATCCCAATATCTATTGCAAACCCACACCAATGGATACCTTATATGGTATCACCAGACCAAACACAAAAATGACACACATTCGACCGAACCCTAACCAAAAACGCACTTTCACCTCAGAAGAGCTATTTCACCAAGAAATAGAGGAATATGAAGATGACCAGAATAATTGCATTCGACCAAGTACAGAAAATGAACAAAACCAATCCAACAGTTATGAACGCGAAGAATCATACAAAACTTACGACGAGGACGACGAAGAAAACGCGTGCTCAAATTTTCAGATAGACCGATTTATAAATGACCAAACGTAATAAACTTAAATAATATGAATCACCTTGTACTACCCTATATAGAAATACCCCATGCCGAATTTAAACTACTAATCGATACCGGATCTTCAAAAACCTTAATTAGCCCGCGAACCGTAAAGAAACATTATTTAAACTATGTAGAAAGAGAACCGTTTAAAATTATAACCGCCCATCAGACAACCCTACGCCAATTCGTAGCAAACATACCCTTACCCAAAATATTTAACGTAAAAATGAAGAATAGATTATGCATATTCGAATTCAATGACAAATATGACGGACTATTAGGAATGGACCTTCTAAGAAAATTAGAAGCCAACATCGACATAAAAAACCGTTTATTAAGAACCAAATATGGACGAATCCCCATTAAATTTCAAAATACCCAAATTGAAGAAAAATACACAATAGAACCCCGAACAGAGAAAAAGATAAAAATCCCAGTAAATTCAAATAACAAATTAGGAATAATAAATCACATAACTTTTTCAACAAGGAGTAGATACCCCAACCGCATTAGTACAAATTCAAGATAATTATGCCACAACGACAATATTAAATTCAAATGACTACCCCGTAGAACTATCTTTAACAAACACAATTAACCTAGAAAAATTAAATTTTAACGAGATAGAAATAGACGAAAATTTAAACGACAATTGCAACCCCGTAGAAAACGACGAAATGTTAAGAGAAAATTTAAGTAATATCCGTTTTAAAACCGACATCAATCAGGAAGAACAAAGATCAATAAAAAATTTATGTTTCGAATACCGCGACATATTCCATTCCGAAGGAATACCCCTAACATTCACAAATACAGTCAAGCATAACATTAAACTAACAGACAACAAACCTATATTCACAAAAGCATACAGATTACGCCAAGCAAGTCAGGAAGAAGCTGACAGACAAGTAGCCGATCTATTAGATCAAGATATCATACAACACTCCAATTCACCATGGAGCAACTCCGTATTAATAGTACCAAAAAAACTGGACGCATCAGGAAAACGAAAATATAGAATGGTAATAGATTATAGAAAATTAAATGAAAAAAGGGTAGACGATAAATACCCGCTACCAAATATAACTAAAATTTTAGATAAATTAGGCAAGTGCCAATATTTTTCGACATTAGATCTAGCATCAGGATACCATCAAGTAGAAATGGAAGAAAAGGATACACAAAAAACAGCCTTTAGCACACCTAGAGGACATTACGAATATAAAAGGATGCCATTTGAACTAAGGAACGCACCCGCAACTTTTCAAAAAGTAATGGATAACATACTACGAGGGATACACAACGAAAAATGCCTTGTGTACTTAGACGATATCATAGTGTATTCAACATCATTAGTGGAGCATATAGAAAGACTACGAGAAGTGTTCGAAGGATTAAGAACAGCACAATTTAAAGTACAACTAGATATGAGCGAATTTCTACAGAAAGAAGTAGCATTTTTAGGACATACAATAATACTCCAAGGAGTGATGCCGAACCCCGACAAAACAAACGCCGTATTAAATCACCCCATACCAAAAACGAATAAAGAAATAAAAGGATTTTTAGAACTTAGTGGTTACTACCGCAAATTTATTAAAGGTTATGCTCAGATACTAAGCCCCTGACCAATTGTTTAAAGAAAGAAAACAAAATTGTACATACTCCAGAATTCATTAAAGCCGTAGATAAAATCAAAAGTATATTAACGAATCACCCCGTATTAGAATACCCCGATTTTTCGAAACCATTCATATTAACAACAGAAGCATCAAATGTAGCATTAGGCGCAGTATTAAGCCAAGGAACAGTAGGCAATGATAAACCCATCAGCTACGCATCCAGAACTCTCAACAAAACCGAGCAAAGATATAGTACAATAGAGAAAGAATTCTTAGCCATAATTTGGGCAACAAAGTATTTTAGACCATACCTATACGAACGAAAATTTTATATACACACCGATCATAGACCATTAGTATGGCTATGCAAACTCAAAGAGCCCAATTTAAAATTACAACGATGAAGAATCCGATTATTAGAATATGACTACGAGATCATATACAAAAAGGAAATTCACAATAATAACGCAGACGCTTTAAGTAGAATACAGCTTAACGCACTAGAAACAGAATCAGTGGTAGGAAACGTAGATGAAACAGAAATTAGAAAAGATCCAGACGAAATGGACACCATACATTCAACACAAAATGACGAGCCAAAAACCGCAATTAAAATTATAAATGAAGCCATAGATATGAAACCCAATCAGTTTATAATCACAGAAGTTTTAACCAACCCCAACCCTGTAAAATATACGAATGTAGATAACAAAAAGATATACCAAATTCAAAGATGACAATGAAGCACAAATAATTAAAATTCTAAAGGAATACACCACCGAGAAAAAACGATTTTATTTTTACTTTAACACGGAAAACTTGTATAAACGATTTTCAGAAATATATGTTAAATTATTCAATAACTCTGGCCATGAACTTATAAGATGCACAAGAAAATTAATAACATTAGACAACCCTGACAAAATAAATGATGTGATCAGAAACCAACACGAAGGAAAGACTAACCATCGTGGAATAAATGAAACTCTAAAACAAATTATGAGACGTTATTACTTCAAGGACATGAAAGAACTAACTACAGACTATATCAATCAATGTAAACTATGCGACAAAGCAAAATACGACAGGAAACCCCCAAAGATACCCTTAATGTTGACTAAAACACCAGACAAACCCTTTCAGAAATTACATGCCGATATTCTAGTAGTAGAAGCACAAAGTTACTTAACAATCGTAGACGCATTTACATAAATAGTCCAAGCAATACCAATCACCTCTAAAAATAGCATTGACGTAACGCAAGGATTTTTACATTATTATACATTTCATGGAACGCCCGAAACGATAACGTTAGATAACGGCAGCGAGTTTAAAAATGAAACAATATAAAACACTTTGGAATTACACAAGATAAAAATTCATTTTATAACTGAAACCACCCTGAACCCAACGGACTAATCGAGAAACTACATTCAACCCTACTAGAACAAATCCGATTATTAAGAATCAATTACAAGAAAGAACACATAACTAAATTAATGTCATACGCATTAATCGCCTATAACAACCCGATCCATTCATCAACTAATTTTACACCATTAGAATTAACCCTAGGACATTCAGATTCACGCAACCCTTATGACATACATTACAACAAGGAAATCTATCAGCAATACGCCAAAGATCATAAAGAAAAACTAAAAATAACTCACGACAAAGTAAAGGATAAATTAGATAACGACAAAGAACGCATTAAACGCGACCCGTAATAAAAACACAGACGTAAATAAATTTTCAATAGGACAAACCGTGTACGAGAAAATTTTTCTAAGCAAAAGACACAAAACGGCACCTAGAAATTTAGGTCCCTTTAAAATTAAAAGAATATCCGACAAAAACGTAGTCGTAGTAGACAACGGCAAGATAACAAAATATCTCCACTTGAAAAATTTAAAACACCCTGTACTTTCAGATGGACAATCATCACCCTTACCGTCAACCTCCACCCAGGTAGAACGGACACCGAAATCATAATTGAAGACAAAAAGTAACTCCTGTATACTACCAATAAAATTAGGCAGTATGCAAAACACCATAGACTATTGGACCTTTGCACAAAAATTTGACTTAACGGAACTAAAATAAGAATTTCAAACAATCAAAAATAATTATTACCGACTAAAACAATCAATGTACACAACAAAATTCGGAAAAGAATACGCAATAGAAATGATGAACTATGACAGCATAATAGAAAGTATTTTGAGAAACATAGAAGACAAATTTAATCGGCTAATACTCACAGAACAAACGGCGAGACGAAAAAGAGGACTAATCAACGGATTAGGAAACACAATAAAAGCAATAACAGGCAATTTAGATAATCAAGACGCAGAACGTTATGACAACGCAATACAACAATTAATCGAAAACTAGAACGATATTAAAACCATAATTAGTAACCAAATATCGTTAACTCAATCAACGATTATAAAATTCAACGAAACGCTAAGAAAATTAGTGAGAAACCAAGATAGTATAGCCAATCGAATACAAACTCTAAAAAATAACATGCAAACTACCATGTTAGGCATGCGAGATTTAATCAGATTTAACACGATATACAACCAGATAATATCAACCCTTACTTTAATTCAACAAATTTTAGCCACGTTACAAAACGCAGTAACATTTGCAAAATTAAATACCCTACATTCCAGTATCATAGAACCAATTGATTTATTAAAAGAATTATTAAGAATTAGATCATTTATAACCAACAGTAGATTACCTTTTGATGTAGTAGAATCAAACATTTTAATATTTGAAAAAATAGCTATAGTTAAAGGCTATGTAAGAAATAACGATATAACATTTGTAATAGAAATTCCAATAGTAGAGATTAACAATTACAATTATTATCACTTATTTGCTTTTCCAATGAAAATGACTAGCACATACCAAGTTATTATACCCAAAACCAAATTCCTATCTTTAAATGAACTAAGATATGGTTATACGAACGAAAAATGTGATGAAGTCACACCAAATCAATATTTATGCCAATCATTGACAACGACAACCATTCAAGAAGACAGTCCTTGCGAAGTACAACTACTAAAATTTTCAAATCACTACGAAAATTGTCAAGCCAAACCTGTACAAATTACCAATATGAAAATCCAAAAAGTAGCGGAAAATAAATGGATAGCCATTTTTCCCACAGAAGTAGTAGCAACAATCTACTGTAATCAAGACGAAAGCAACCTAGCATTAACCGGAAGTAAATTAATCACCCTTAAGGAAAATTGTTATTTAAAATTAAAAAATGAAATAATTAGAGTCTACCAGTACAGACCAAGAAATTAGCAAATTTACCCGAATTACAAGTCAAGATAACGCAAGACGAAGACAAAGAAATACTTCAAAAACCCATGCAACTTGAACACCTGAAGTTAGACAAATACCATCGCTTTATATACATTCATGTGTTCACTAAATTTTATAACAATCATTTTGCATATCGATAACCCTTTTAACACATAACTTTTTATTAAAGTAAGAGAGCATTCTTCATCCCTTACGTTACCTTTCGTTCTAGCATGAGCTCACCTTAAAACTTTATAGATGTGCATATAAATTCTCTGCACGACCAAATATCAAAAAGCCCTCTATACATTTTAACAATTTTTTGGTTATCTGCAAATCAATGAATAATGCTCAGAAATCAATCTCGTTTTAACAGTCTTATAAAAGTCTGTTCAAATAAAAATCAAATCAAATAATAATAAACCACATCAAAACACCACGACACTATGAAAATATACACCATAAAATGTCTTATTCTATCTCCTGCCTTGTAGTTTTTATTGTCAAAGAGGTGCAAATGATGAAAATTATGTTGATGCAATGTCTGCTTGTGGCCTGTACGAGGATATTCATGAGTGTTTTAAGATATTAATTGATAATGCTTCTAGTTTAATTTCCAATATGGCAAATAACTTGACTAAGCAATACAATTCTATTGTGTGTAAGTTTGTTGAAGGAAAACGAATCAACTTCTTTTTAAAACGGTCATATCAAACAAGATGTGAAGCTGCTGCAGTTTCGTTTAATATAGTGGTAATTTTCACAGAGTAATGCACAAACAGTTAATTGCGAGAAGTCCACGTGGCCCAACAAAAAATGTATTGAACAATTGAAACAGTAAGAACTTATTAATGAAAAATCTGAAATGCAGAAAAAACTGTTTAGAACAAATACTATGGCAGGGCCTGACGAACATTATAGAACGAATCCACTCAGTATAAAGCAGATATGACAGAAAAAGAATATTTGATAAAAACAAACTTAAAAAAACTATAGAAGAAATTGCAAAGGTAGAAGAGCAGACAAAAGAACAAGCTGAAAATCATATATGGTTCGAAAAACGGTTAAATCGAACAACAGCGTCAAATTTCAAGGTAATATGTGCCATAAAAAACAGTACTTCTTGCGTAAAGACAGTAAGCAACCTTTTGTATGGCACATTATAGGAAATTCTAAAACTAGATATGGCAGACAGGACGAAATGATATAGATAAGAGAGTTTGAAGGAAAATTTACATTAACTGTGGAGAAATGTGGATTTTTTATAGATTCCGTAAATTGCATGCTTGGCTCAAGTCCTGATCGATTGATTAGTGATGATTCCATCATTGTAATAAAATACCCTGCCAGTGTTGCCAAGTTAACTCCGATTGATGCTATCAAGTGTAACATGTCACTTTGCCTTAGGCATATTGCCATGTTCCAGCTAAATAACCTTTCAGTTTCACTACGGTTATTTACCTCTGATTTGAGTTTATTTTATTACATACGTTTATAATGTTTTAAAATAAACAAGTTTTATTTTCTGGAACAATTTCTGTTTTATTCAACAATCTTTAATAATTTCGCTTCTCTTTAAAATACATAAAACACATATAAATAAGTATTTATAAAGTGTTACTTTTGTTCATTAGAGGTTATGTTACCACATGCATAACTTGAGTAGATTCAAATTCTCTCATTTCAATTTATAACTCCAGTCCTATTTATCGCTTCTACTCTTATCTTTGCGTACACCTATTTGATGACCGGCTGTTAAATTGTCCATTTCATTCTCTGATTTTCAATGATCCAGCAGTAATTTTGTCTGTCGTAAATTTCCAATTATGGACCAATTTAAGGTATGTGTTTTCTAAATGTATTTAATAGTTCCTTACAAAATAAATTTATAGGATTTCTGTATGAAGCATTCTTTTCACACTGTACTCCAGAAACCCATTTTAATAGAAAAGATGGTGAGATGCAAACAGATTTAATTTCTGTTTGTCGTTGAAACACACCACCATTATATATCTAATACTAATTATTTTAGGGTCGATCTGCGGGATACCTGTATAATAATTAAATTCAGTATTATACAATTCAAGGTGCCGGCGCAATTATCTAAATTTTTAAATATAACTTTACTTCCTACCTAAATTTTCTTGGAGCAAATATTTGCAAAGAAAAGTTTCATATCTATAATTTGGAATGCAATTTTGGTAAAATCCTGTGACTACTTTAAGAACTCCGTTGTTTGTTACTTGATAAGGAGTAAAAAAAATATAACATATGTTACTAAATCGTTATCTTAAACAGGTATGTTCTATTTCTGTTCTAATTTGACACACTTGGTCAAAGAAGTTAAAATACTCTCTTTAAATTATAGTTTGCTTAATAAATAATTAAAAATGCAAAATTTTTATAACGCCATTATCTAAGCTACATTTATTGAATTTCTTAAATGTTAGTAAAATTTAAAATACAAGGTTAAACTTTGTCAGGCAAGAATTTCATGAAATTTGTTGTCGTAAATTACCTTATCTATTGGATGTTTTATTTAAACAATTAATTAATGCATACAAATATTTTGTTAATTGTTGTTTTATGTATCTTTAGAGTGTTATAGCATTTTATTTCAAAATTGAAAATTGTTGTAGTGACAGCTTATACTTTAAATTTTTTTTGCAATATTTTTAATAATTATCAAATGTTAAAAATTGGCATTATATAGCGAGTATGAATTTGTTTTATGTTACAAAATAGAATCCAAAATTTATTTACAGTTTTGTACATTTTTTATAGTAGCAATTGTACTGCATTTAAACTAAAATCTCGTATAATTATTATACGTTGGTACCTTGTTTCTTTCAAGTGTTCTATTTCATTTACAGTGTATCATTATCTTTCTTTTCAGCCCTGTTTTCAAATAGTCTATTTAACAACCATGATAATTTTAAGTCTCATGTTAATCTCCGCAACGCATAAGGGTCGATGTTAGCAGAGCCAGAGTGTGTTCCACATTCTGCGTGTTCGTATTTTTCGCCCATCAGGAAAAAACGTTACAAAAGCAGAAAATAATCAAGTATGTTGATGTGATGAACGATGATTCGTTTCATTTACAACGTAGTCACGTGTATTTTTACCAAGTGTAAAGCCAGTTACATATTACGAAACAGAATATATGTTATTTTTTTATTTGGTCACTTTTGAGAATATTGGTGGACAAGGTCTGAACAAATACCGAACCTATGAAATTGATTTTAATATGTTGAATATTTTTAGATACAAAGGGATGATGAATTTTTGGGAACAAGATGCCAACCCAACTTTGCAACTTTTACCATAAGTGCCTTCTTCCAGAAATTATTGACCCAAGAAAATGAAGAGAGATGGTTCTAAGAAATCCATTACGTGATTGGATACGAAAAACTATAGCTTGGACGAGTATATGAGTCCATCAATATTAAGATTGAAGTTTTGTGTTTTAAATTCAGTATTGGACTTATAAAAAACAGGCAAGAGGTCAAGTCTAATTGGTATTGGAACCACCTCTAGTAACTAACATTTTTTACTGTCCCTGTTACTGTAACAGTGATGAAAAACTCTACTACATTTTAAAAGCCCTTATTTTTAACAAAACCGGCTTTATATGTGTCTACCGGTAACACTAGAATGATTGGCAGGTATTGCATTCTACACTCTAAATAACATTTGAATAATTTCTTGGTGATATTTTATGCCTGTTACGCATAGTCAATCAAAGAACGAAATGAATTCGGAAATAATTGCGTTTTCGAAAAAATTCAAGACTAGTAGAGAAAGAAATCGAATAAAAATGTAAAAAATTAGATACAGATGAGGCAACGTTTTGGAAAAACAAAAAATTTGAACAGAGCAAGGAGATTGGTGACGACCTTTAGGGAAAGGTTTAATGAGCATGCAGAAAAATTTGATAAAAATGATGTGATATATAAGGAAAAGTTAAATGAAAATGGGGATAGGACAAAGAAGCAAAGCGATCTTTAAAAAAGTCACCAATTAGAAGTACAGTTCTGAGAACATGCAAAGGTAAAGAGAAAAGTTCCCTGGTCAACTGTTAGAGAATTCACATAAAAACTGTCGGAAAATGCGTAAGAAATAGAAGAAAAGTGTTAGAAAATTCGTGAAAATGGAGCAAAAAATGTTATAAAGAGGAACGAATTAAACCGTTTGGAACTCCAGTAATAATTAAACAGCACACTTTGGTAGTAAGCAGTGTCGAGGAAAATGAACCGTTGTCATCAAAGTTCAAAGTAAAACCATCTACCTTTAACAAAAGAATACCTTGGGCGACTTATTTCAAACAATTTGAAACCGTCGTGACAGTTAGGAGCGGGAGTAACTGTGGCAAGGTACCTGCAGTGATAGCCGCACTACGAGGTGAAAGTATGAGCATCCTACAAAGTATACCAAACCCTGATCAGGGTCTTAACATCAAGGCTGGAAATGGGGTATGGCGATTTTCACATGCAACAAGTATATCACGCTCAGTAAATAATCGTTACCAAAAAGCGAACGAAAATTTATAAAAGTTCAAAGCAGATATTACTTTCTTGGTAAGAGTAGTCTATTCAACAGTACCGTACAGTTTCTTGGAACAGCTGTTTGGAATGCTGCTTTACCATATGATTTGCTTTTTTCGCACATCGGGCGTTTATAGTTGAATACATGAGATATTTAGTTATATCTAGCTCCTAATTATACTAGTGAGATAGTTCATGAAATAAAAAATTTTTGAGAAGGATTCAGAAAATGCAAAATACAAATTCGTAGTCTAGTTTAACCTGCATGTGCCATGGTGTAACAGTATTTTGAAGTATTAACAATTTCATAAATTAATTAAACAATTGGTCTCAGTTTAGTTAACAAAAAAAAATGCACAGCAGATATTTGTACAATATGCAGATCCTAGCGTATACAGGGTGATCAATTTAAATGTTGACAACATAGAGATGTGGGAAGCTGTAAGCAGTATGTTGTAGGTTAAATGGAAATAAGTTGTCGTTTTGGGATACCAATGGATTGGCATCTAAACCTGTCTGACATTTTTTGTAGTTCAAGAGATATACAGTGAAAACCATAAACGGCCACTTCTATTTTTTGTATGTAGCACATTTACTTATTATTGTTTCAAAAATTTATTCAGGAAACTTTTATTTGATTTCACATTATCTATCGTTAACGTTTCGTTTGTTCCACGGCGTTTCATCTCTTCAAGGCCATCTTTAACTTTTTTTTTTAAATACGGACCTGTGTTTTTATCTAAAATGTTGACAACTTAATACTAAAATACAATGGTATAATCCGATTGATCATTTTACGACGTTTTATTGGCCAAAGAATCATCACCAATAAAACAATAAAGAATACATGGTACTCAAATTCAGAGAAATAACTGATTGATAAACAAATAATTATCAAAAATGAAATCTAAATAGTTTTGTATTATTCAGTTGTTTCTCTGAACATTGATGATGAATCTTTATCCAACGAAACGTCATAAAATGATCAATCGGTTTATATCGTTGAATTTTAGTATCAGAAGACTGCACAAATTTAAAATAAAGAAATACATACCAGTGTTTAAAAAAGTTACAGGTGGCTTTGAAAAGATGAAACGTAAAGCGAACATAATGTTAATTTAAGATAGATAATATGAAATTAAATTTAAAGTTTCCTCTATAATTTTTTGGTACTTTAACAAACTTGCTACATGCAAAAGATGAAAGTCAACGGTTTTGGTTTTCCTTGTATAACTCCTAAACTGCAAAAAAGGTATATATGTATATATATATATATATATATATCTGTGTGTGTGTGTTTTGACGCCAATGCATTGATCTCTCAAAAAGACACGTTTCCTCCCATTTAACCTACCACGTAATACTTACGGTTTCCGAAATCCCAATTGTTGGTACCACTTAAATTGATCATCCTGTATTCTGTCACTTGTAATATTGTGTAATATTAATTTGCAATATTAATGATAGAGTATTTAATGTTTTCTAGTAATTTTATGGAATATAATTTTGAAATGATAATGAAAGACTACATTGCAATAGTGTTCTATATTTTTTAAAAAAAGTTTTAGATAATATACCATATAGTTGATGAAAAATTCGCTTGTAATATGGTGATAGAATGAGTGTAGTATCAGAAAATAAACACAGAATCGGTTTATTTTTTAATGCCTAAGTTCAATAAGAGTTTTGGGATAAATTCAAAAACCACTAGTAATATTTCGGTCATATTTAGGCTTGTGTAGTAATAAGGAATAATGTGATAAAAATTCTTACTGTTAATTAAAATTTACAAACCATGTTTAGTTAAGTTATTTTACCCTGAAAGTTCTCTAATACACGTAAAATGTAGTAAGTTGTATTTTATTCATCATGGCACAAATTCACAATTCACAAACTCCCATATGCAACTGTCATAGAACAAAATATGACAAGCTGCAAGCAAAACGTACATAAATAAAAGCAAAACAAACTTTGGAATACTTAAAATGCAAGACATACATTTTTATTCTACAAGTGGAATGTTTATTGTGCCTGACCCAGTACAATTTCAAAAAAGTAATAAGATTGTATATATACTGAAAATTTGCTTTTTATATTTATATCTATTTTTAATAGTAAAAAATTCGCTGAAATCAAACTTACTTGGCCGTTGGAGTCACTTTGTATATTATTTCGTCGTTAGAAAATGACAAAGGAAACTAAGCTGTTATAAGAAAAGAAACCCACATTTGTAGCTTTTCAGAAACTGAAATCAAAAACTAGAAATTATAAAATAAATATGTGATGCAAATGTAGGAATGTTAAACCTTATAATTTCTTGCTTCTTAATATTTTTTTACATTACATATCGGAATTTCAAAGGTTTCCACTGATTATAAATGTTAGAGAATATGTATAATTAAAATATCTGTGAGGTTTATTTATAACTGGACTAATAAGATACACAGCACTGCCACCTATATGCGCTCTTTAGTACTTCATAAACCAAGTAAGTGAAGTACTAAACTTCATATCCTTTTCTAATAAATATCTGCATCTCAACATTTCGTTCCACCCTGAGCTACCTCACCCCAACCCCCGCTTTTACAGTAGATGATAGATAACACACTGTTATGAGCTCTTAATGAGTAGTTGGTGAGATATATTACAGCATACCTTTTCTATTTTAGTTTAAACACTAAAATTCAACAAATGAAAATCGGGATTCACAGTGAGTTAGCCTAAACATGTAAGGCCCGCTCGGAAAGCATGAATGTGTATGTCTGTTCTAACGATTCTTTTCATATGTGTAGTGAGGATTCTTTTAACAGTTTCGTTGTAGACATTCAAAGCGAATGTTCGTTGATGAATGATTTTTGACGCGTTTTCTTGAGGATTTGTAGTTGTTCGATTATTTTCGTGATGTACGGAGTTAATATGGTATCCTCAATAGTTTTAGAACGGTGTTTCATTTGCGAACAAAGTTTGGCAAACGTAAAGTAGCCGTAGTTATAGAATAATAAGACGCTAGTACCACTCTTTATAATTCCTTTGTTTTTATGTACCAAAAATACATGACCTTTGGCCGTTATTCTGTATGTATCATCATAGAATAGTAATACGCTCTGCATTGTACCGCGCCTGGTTATGTATGTACTAATTTACTATAAGTTAATAGAGTTGGTCTTATTGTAAGAAGCGCCTCATTGTCACTACTTAATAAGGCAGGAAAGTTAATTTTTGTATAATTATATATGTATATGCCGTATGCAATTGATATAGTACATTGTAAATATTAAGATACCTTAGTTTAGCCCTTTAAGGGTATTCATAGTTACCGATTGCACACGGAAGAAATATCATAGTACTGTGGTTTTTTTACATGATTTACATGATTTGATTTTATGTGTTAACTAAAACATTCCGGTACGTGACGTTAAGTTCAGTTACAACTTTGCAACCTCTTTTGTAGCAATACTTGCATAGCGTTTGTTCCGGTTCATGTTTGTAACTTGCATGAATACGCTTGTAGGTTTAGTTTAATACATGTTTGTTCGTTCTATGTTAATAATAATCGTTACTATTGTAATTAAAGTATAATGATCCTGCAGATTAATGGTTATTACGTACCTAATTTGTGAGACGCTAAAGAACCCATCTTTCCATCAACGACAGCTACCTGAGATAAAGTGAGGCACTGTTCATCTGGCGGCAAACGTAGAGTGTCGAAATAAAGGTTAATGATTATTAGTGCTTGGGGAACTGTGTTAAACAACCATTCGATTGAAGAATCATACGGTATCTGTAAAATGCCGGGAGGTAAATTTAAAAAGTCGAAGGTGAGCGAGCAAAAAGGGAATAACAAAGGCCAGCACTTGTTGAAAAATTTTGCAACTCCTATGAAAGAGATTAATTCAAATCTTAGAGCTAATATGAAATATTAAATGTCAGTTTTGAGTTATCAATCGATAATAGTAGAAAGTTAAAGCGGGGGTATTGAAAGCATTCAGTCAGATTTGAAATTATTAAAAAATAAGCTAGAAGGTACGAGTGATTGGTTGGATGACCATCCACCATTTGTTGATACACAAGAGCTATGGTCAATAGGCACAGGAGCCGTTGTACCTGAAGTTGTTAGCTGCCACTTAGTGCGAACTCTTGGTATCATCTGTTGAAAACCAGTTTGAAAGAAAAAAATTTCGAGAATATAACATTTGAAGCAGAATGATAAGGTAGTTACTCTAGCATCTCTTTTCTGTTCTCCGAAAATCAAATGCTGACATCAGGAATCTTTTTCAAATACGAGCTACCCCCTTCTCAATATCTCTCTTTACAGAGGAGGATATTCACAAGGGCATACAGTCAATGTTGTATGCGATATTCACTTCTATGCAAGAACCAGTAGACTTCGGCAGTAGAAAACGCGCATCGATTGATGGTGGGTATCCGCTGCATAAAGTTATTTGGAGCAAATCAACAGAAGCCACCTTTAAATTGGTGTGACAGAGTTACGTGGATTATGCTCAAAGACATCCTGATAGCAATGTCATGGTAGTTTTTTATGAGTATCCTGTTGGCATAAGTTACCAGGGCACTAAAGCAGCAGAACGATATCCACGGTCTTTATTGCAGTCATCTAGAAAGTTTGTATTTTCCAAAACAACATCAGTTACTACAATATTACAAGAAAAATTTATCTCCAATGAGACCAACAAGAAAAACTTCATTACAGTTCTGAACACTGAAATGGGAACCAAGGGAATTCAGGTGAGCCAGGAAGGCAACAGAAAATGCCGATTTAATAATAAAGGAAACTGCTATAGCAAAAGCTGGCGATTTTGATAATGTCATCATAACAGGAGAAAACATTGATTTTTCGGTTTTACAGACAGCTTCAGCTTTAACTAAAAACAACATTCTTTTCAAGAGAAGTGGAAAAGGTAACTCCCCCTGTGTTTTGTATTCATCCCATTGCTGCAAATTCAGCACCCAGGGACATTCTATTCCATTACACAGTAAGTGGGTGTGACACTACTTCAGCACCTTTCGGAATTGGGAAGATGAAGGTAATGCAAGTTTATGGGGAAAACTCTTGGCTCTCGGAAGTAGTTAGTGTTGTAAAGGATGCTGAGAACAATAACCCAAATTTTTGAAACAGAAGAGAAGTTTCTGGTGAACATGTTTGGCGGGACTATTGGCACAAATAATTTGGAGGATCTGATGTACTGAGCATTTTTATCAAACAGTTTGCCACTAACAAGAGATGCCTCCAAGTACGACTCCTTCAGAATATACCTGCAAATACAAGTATATGGGAAGCAAAGGGATTCCACAAAGGTTACCATCTGCTTGGGGTTGGAGTTTGACCAAACGAGGTTAGTATTATACTCGTTTATAGTACTTGTCGTATTGTAAAATTTTCACCATACCTGACTGTTGTTTGACGATTGCTCTACTTTGTTATGATTTATTGTGCTACGCTAAATAAAACATATTTATTTATTTAATTTGTTTATAGGTGTGATGCTCATTTTCACCACCATGGATGCTGCTCCTGACCACTTCTCGAAGATCATTCGCTGCAAATGAAGTAAATGTAGGGAGCCTGCAACTGCAAAAAACAGGACTTCTGTGCTCTGTCATATGTAATAATTGCGTTGGTATCGCATCAGAAATTATCCAGACTTCAATGAAGAAGATACTGAATGGGAAGCACATTTCAACCTCTTCGACGAAGTTATAGCTCTGGAGGAGGAAAACGTTGACAACATCAACGACGACATGCTATCAGCGCCTAAGAGGTGAACGCTTTACAAAGGTGCTCTTCATATCTCACTGTGATTCCCGACTTGTTTGCTGAATTTTAGTGTTTAAACTAAAATAGTGCCACGGTAAAATTTAGAAATTGAATGATACAAGACGCTCCTAGGGGTATGGTGACAATAAGTTGCTCCGGACTAGTTCAAATAAGACTTTTCAAGGCGTAGGTTCAAAACAATCAGAAAGTAAACACTAAGGAATGACTGAAACTTCTTAGCAGGAGCTAGAATAAAAGGGGCGCCAGGAACTAGAGCTAAAAGTAGTTGCGAGAATTGTTCCACGTTCTCGGACAAACCCTAAAGTCCCACAATATATCAGACCAAATTTAAAATACAACTTTTACAAAATTTATTGATTCAAACTTACTTCTCAACAAGTTACCACAAATGTAATCACAAAATATAGCTATAGAGGTGAAGCCGCTAAACATTTACCTTTAAGGAAATGCTGAAATTCAATTAGTAACGCAAATATATAAAAAATAATTCACAATGATAATATGTAGGGGCACTATTGCCCAAGAAATATGCAAAATGACTGACTTAAATATCTGGACACCAGCCCACAGGATACAACACCCAATCCTGTAAATCATTGAAACAAGCAAAATAAACATACACAAATTTATGGCCACAAAATTGCAATATGGTTGGTAAGTTTTGTACCACTACTAATTTTCTCAAACTCAAACTCGTAAACAGATTTACATAAATAATCAATGAAAATAATTAATTTGCAGGAATTTAAAACACACAATATTTTACCTTCACAAATGACATCCTAAATAGTAAATAGGTGTCAACTACTACAATTTTAATTTAATAAAGGCAAGCCACCGTACGACAAGTGTACGAGTGGTTGCAATAAATTTTAATTTAACAAAGGGTAGTTGAATTATTAAATTTCACTGATGTCAATTAAGTTGACTGTTAAACATGCATGACATATGCTTAGAAATATCTTACGACCTGATTAAGATAAGCTCCACAATTGCAATGGGTCCAGTGCTTCCAAGACTTCTTACAGCAGGGCAGCGTTATCTTCTGAAAACTCAACAAGGCTGGTGATTAAGTATCAGCATCCAATAAATTTCATGAACAGTAATTTTCATGCAAATAACTTGACAGGTTCCAAATAAGTAAGGTAAATGTTACGATGAAACTTCCATTGAAAGTAATTGGCAGAAGGCTCTTACAAACAGGAACGGTACACCAATAATATCGATAAGGACAGCGCTTAATCAGAAACTAACTGCAATTCGGATCCACAATTAGCAGTAATGACAATAATAACCAATAACATCACGAATCCAAGAGTACTAATATTTATTGCACACGCAGTTTTATGCTCTGAACACAAAGGAATCCTAAAAATCACACTCGGCAATTAGAAAAGAAGTGCTACAAAAATTATACTCACCACTACAAGTGGGTAACAAAGCAACTTAGAATGCAGACAATTAATAATAAAAATTCTTCACCAATTACGTTAAACCAAACCAAACACAAATAAAGTAATTAAACTAAATCCCAAGTGGATGTTTAAAACCGCAGAATAAAGCGTTCTCATACAATAAGAAGTAAATCCACTAGGATATCGTTTCTGAAGTCAAATGGGAAGAACGTTGGCAACAGCAAACCTAGTAAAGCGTCAATATCACTGCAGGTGATGATAACGTTGCGAACAAATAACTATATAACCACTTTTTCTAACTGAACTAGGAATAATAACCGCAAGATCGGCGTATGCAGGTTAACCCATGGCTCAAGATCAATAACTAACACATATATCAATGAATAATGAAATAACAGTCAACTAAAATATTCTCACTAAAGGAGAGAATCGAAGGCTGCTACCAAATATAACGTTAGCTCAGAATGCACAGAGTAACAGCGAATAGCATTAATTCGTACAGAATGAAATACCAATGAGAAAAAAGTACAACAGTAGCGTTACTAAGTAATCTAAAAAATACGTAATAAATATCGGAATATAACAAAATAAAACAGGGCGTTTCAATAGAAAAGTAGGCTGTAATTTATCTCACTAAATACTCATTAATTACTCATTTTAACTGCTATTAAATAAGTTGCGTTGAAATTTCTGTCAAATTGTAATAAATTATTTCCTTTATTTAATTACGTTTTCACAACATTGTTTTCTTTATATTGGCTTTAGTTTATGCCTGTAAACGTGCCTTAATAGTTCATAAATATTCACACATTAACGAACGCCCATATACGTGCTTTTTATGTGCTTACTCTACATCCTGTAAAAGCAGGTTGAGAATTCATATGCGGTCCCATACTAATGAACGACCACTTGCATGCTTCCCATCAGAAAAAATATTCTAAGAGCGCATGTGCCATCCCATACTTACAAACGTCCATTTGCATGCTGTTTGTTTCGATATTCCGTGCAGATAAGAAAGTAAGCAATAAAAATCGCCCGCACCGAATACCGCAACGAAACAAGGGTAATCCGAAGAAGTAAAGCCGTGCCAGCTAAAACATCGTAGAATGAGTGGGCCACACCCATGATACTATAACTATAACGGATAGGCTCAATCGGTATGAGTATTTTGTAGTAGTTGGTGCATGACGTCACTGCGTGATAAGCAAACTGGTTTATATTAAATTAGGATTAGGCAGTTAAGCAGACGTTTACTAGACATTACGACTGAAGGAGCTAACACGTGGCAGGGGAGGTGGGCGGTTTTCTTGTATTGCAGCACAGATATTTATCTACACCACTACATTGGTCGAATAATTTTGCTTGTTTTTTACAAAACTGTTAGTATATTTACAAAAGTAGATAGGCTATGTTAGTTCTGGCACAAAGAGTGCAATTTTTATATGTATTTTCTTATGGAAAAATTTAAGGTTTGTTTTGCACTTTTTTGTACCCAACATTGAAATCAATTTAGGCTACCTTTCAGCCCAACACCCCGACGGGAGAGTTTATTACATTCAGTTTTTAATAATAGAATAACACTAATATAAACTATTTAAAATTTTATTGAGGATAATATACTCACAATCAATATTTTACATTTGTAATAAGTATTATATTCCTTCTAGCTCCATATATAATGTCCAACAGGTAGTGTTGCATATGAACTAGGGAGTGGCGTTTATCATGATGTGGGCTTAGATCAATCTTCTCCTGAGCGATGGTATGAACTTGATGTTTGGTCGACTGAATTAGATTCTGAGTAACAAATACTTCCTTGTAATCTTCAAACGTTATTCTATTCTTTTTACAGATTTTTTAGCTCCTTTAATTTTCTTCGTAACCCCAAAGTTTTGGACAGCATCTGATCGTGTATATGATTCGCCCACTTCTATCAATCGTGAGAATTCAGCCCCCTTTTCCGCATGCGTTTTAAAAATCTTTGTCGCATACATCTTTGATCGTAACCCAATAAGATCTGTCATAATAAAACCACTACATTCGCCTTTCATAATCCTCAATACCTTTTTGTTAATTAGCGAAACTCCGTAAATGTTGTTGGAAGGATAATCCGATGGGTCAAAGTACCCAATGCAATCTCGCTTCATGGTTTCCTAAGGATTATGATGTATAATCTTGTAGATTAGGCTATCCACATCTGTGTAAAGAACTTGGCATCCATCTCCAAAGCCGGCGTTCATATATCCATAGTGAAAATCATAGATAGGTAACTTGGCTATATCGAGGATAAATATTTCAACATATATAGCTTTATTAAAATAAATTTCCGATGTGAAAAGTTCCACTGCAGCAAGGTTTTTGTCGAAGATTGTAACATTTTTGAATAGAGGGTTAGATACTCTAGCTTCAGCACCATAACTTCCTTCCCAGTTTCGTACAAGTTTCACATTACAATGTTTGCGTATATACTCCATCGTCTTCCCGAAGACAGCATTATTCATCAGCTTGAACAAGTTCTTTTCAAATGCATTCCTTGCTCGTTTCCGAAGTTCAGCCAAAACCTTCGTTTAAATTTCAGCACTCGCTGGATTCTTGCTAATTTAAGACCATTCATCAAGGCTTGCTTTAAATTTCTATAGTGGATCACATACCTTCTTTTTGAATTCAATGTCGCCATTAACTTAGTATCTTGGGCTTTCGATATAGGTGGTTGTCCAGTCTTCGGATCAATGTGCTCAGGACAGAATGGGATGTCCTTATGTAGATCACGTATTTGTTCTGGGTATACCAAATCCACCTCCAAGATATAGCCTTCAAGAGCATAATCAGGAACTGATGTCATATCGATGTTAGTATCGGTCCATTCAAATTCCCCATAGGGTAAGAGCTGACCCACGGTCCATCCATACCGAATATTGACATCGTAATACATAAGGTATACGTCGGACTTGGATGGATCATATGTAGGTAAATACTTACTGTTTGTCGATGCACGTCGTTCCGAACACACTTGACTAAGACCTCCTCGTATACCCTTCTCAACAAACAAGGGTTGATCAATATCAATCAGCAGTTCCAGTTCCGGGCCTGTATGCTTCATCATTGCGTCCCAAGTATATCCAGGCAGAATATAGTAGTAGGAGGGGTCAAGCCCATATGTTGTATGACAACTTTTCTGTAATTGCTCAAAAACTTCAGCCAAAACATCACATCAATCTTGAGATATAAATCAGAATATTGACCCAGTTTTTGAATATTAAATACTTCCCACACTTTCTGAGCATGCACGTGCAGTTTCTTCGTAATTCCTTCCAGCTTATTGTAAAACACTCGTTGACTAGGTAATTTAGTGTAATCAAGTTTATCAAAAGAATCAACGAAATCGTATGGATAGACACCTTTCGCGTCCATAATTTAAACTGTTGGTCACTTAAATATGTAAATTCACTTTTTTAGTAGTAGATATGTATTTAGATATGACCTCAGTGTTTCTAAAGATAAACTCACAAAGCGGAAACTATCAATAAATTTATAGTTGACCAAGTTCTCATGTATGTATTTTGTGAAAGATATATATTCTTCCTTAGTTGCCGGCAGTATTTCCACACGACCATCCAAATTTACAGCAATGCTTTTGATTAGGAAATGACTATCACAACCACTCAGATTATGAAAAACCACAGGTATTGTATGCGAATCCTGGTACTTAGTATTACAACTTTTATGCGGAGGTTCTCTATAGTTGTTGGTGGATACTAAATGATCATGATCGCAAACTTTTTTATCTTCTAAACCAAACGGTCGTTCACAAATATGGCAGTAAGTTGCTGCTTCAAAATCAGCTTGTTGCTCTAATGTTAATGGAGCTATATCATAGGGACACATAAATACAGTTTCAACGTCTTCTGCAAATTGTCAAAGCTCTTTTGAAAACCACTTTATACAATCTTCACCGCGATATAACCGGTAAAGTGATAATGAGTCATCATAACCACACTTTACATAATATCTAACACTATATGGAACATGTTCTTGATACTTCTTCTGGTCCGCAGTAGGCTTTAGTATAAATTCCAGATCTGCACATATAATAAATGGCATTTTTACTTTATTTTGGAATACTTGAAGCTAAGTATTTTATCTTCTTTCTAGACAGTAGAGGTAGACATAATTGCTTTGTCTTACAGAACATGATATGATCTATTAATTTTTCTTCTGTACTAAAGTAATAAAGGAAACGATCACAAAAGTGTTTTTTTGCATAATTAGAACTAAGTTGCCATGAATCCAGTCGGCTTAAGTCTTTTATCCACAGATAGTGTGAGTTGTGTTTCAATACCATCGAAGTATTTAAAACGATCCATATCTTCATCATAATATTAGTTGTGGATCATAAGGTAATTCACATGTCTATTTTTTCTGTTTTCTGATATCAATGTACGAACAGTAGTAAACTTGAGCTTGTTGAGTTTCAACTTTGTAGACATTCACTGAGATATCATTTTGTGACTCAAAGTTCTTGATCTGGTTTAGAGTCATCGGAAACTGCATGCCTTTTAGATATAAAACTGAAAAATAATATGGGTAGTTGGACACTCTTTGAGGGTTTCGTTTGACAGGATGTAGCGCTGCCACTATGGACCACACGAAGCAAGCTTGGTCGTCATACATGCATGCTTTTGTTTAATTTCGAGGGGTAGCTCAATGTACGAAGATCCTCGCATAGAATTATATTTGTTGATATTGATTCCCAATTTAATTATATTTTTCAAACACCAGCCGCTATCTCCTTGTTGGAATTCTTCTATATCAATCATTATTGCTTCTGCGACATTTTTATTAAACCATTTGTCTAGATCAGTGTTCCAGAAGATGTCAGCATTTGACGTCGTGAAATATTTATGTTCATGTTTAAACTTGGAACCTACAGCAATTTCAAACTCTACAAAACACCGGATTAACTTTTACGGCCTCGTCCATTTTAAGCGCGTTCTGGATCCTCCTCTTGGAAAGACTTTTGCAGTTTATTAAAAATTTTCTCATATCCTTATGCTTTAGATTGTTATTAACCCAGTCCTAATGCGTCCTTTGAAAGCTGAGACAGAATCTTTTCATTGTATACGCTTATATACAGTTTCCTTTCTGGTTTTAAGCCCCGCTGCTTCCTTGTGGGCAACTTTAAATTGTGAACGCATAGTTTTAATATTCGCCAATGAAGACAATAACTTTTGCTTCCCACTAGCACTAGTGTGCAGCGCTGGTGTGCATCGGATATATGTTCAGAAGCTTAGGAAGTCTAATTTGATCTGTTTGTAATCCCGCAAGTGAGCAAGTAGAATGTAATTAATGAATTGAGCATTGAGGACGTGACCACGTCTCCAATGCTCTACCCAAAAGTACTACATTGGGTTTAACGCAAAAATATAAACGTGCTTCAGAAATCTAACTTCAAAATTATTCGATCCTAAATAAAAATCTGACAAACTAAAATAGAAACTAAAAATAAGGTTTGAATAATGGTGCCCCTAGCGTTAATTTGGAGTGTGTCCGTTCAACAAGACTCACGCGAAAGTAAAAGGGGAAAGATCCGTAATACCGGATAGCGGTCGCCAGCTCTGGTTACCGGTGCGACCTGATGGGTCGTCTTAAAACTATCCAAATCTAGCTAACTAATATTAAAAATGGATTTAAATTTCTAAGCATTCGCCAAATATTTTAATAGTGAATCCAGCTATTTTGCATGCTCTATAACTTAACAAATTTGTCCTCCCTGATCTAAGTAATTTATTCTATCTTTAGCCTAAATCCATTCCTAGCTTTCCCTACCATTGCTTAACTGATTTATATTATAATTACATTCTTCATAATTACAATCTTCGTTCCTATAAAAAATGCTGCCACCAAAAATAGCGCTAGACGAAACAAATCAAGCTCCAAAAATAAATGTAAAATGAATATAATTAAATATAAAATGTAAATATAAATATAAATAAATATATTTATGTAAATAGATATCTAATAAGCATTAAGCATATAACAGTGCACAAAAAAGCAAAAAGCATTGCCCAGTTTATCAGGTGCAATCGCATACGCATTATGTCGGTTAGCGCCATTACTCACAAAAACGTGCTCGTTAAATTATTTCAAATCTACTTATTAATACAAATCAATGCTTATGCAATGTAACGTATTTTTTTTTTATTCAGTTACACTTTGCTTATTAATGTAATATAATATCTCAATAAAATAAAAATATAATTTCTAAATTTCTGATCACTAAAAATAATTCATAAAATATATAATAGCATATGCGCTCATTCGCTTTATAGGTCTAAGTTCTATAATAAGAATCGTCAAGTGGTCATTTCGTGTCACTTTTCTATCAGCGTCTAAACAGGTAAACTGCTATCAGCGGTGTAAAATGGTCAAAGATGGTTTCCAGGCACATGGCCTGTAATACGGTCCCCAAAAAGATATAATTGATTTAACCTTCGTGTCAGAATGTGGTTCCTAGCAGCTGTAGTGTGAAGATTTTATTTTGTGTTCCACCTTTAGCAGCTCAGTAAATTCCTACTGGCCGAAGAAATAGAGGTCCCCCCATCATTAAAACAGTTAGTATAATTAATTAGATAAATTTTATTAATGTTTTCCTCATAGTGCAATATCGTAAATATCGTATATATCGTCAATATCGTGAATATCGACCATTCCATAAATACTGCTGAAATGAAAATTTAGTTTGAGATTTAAAATACAAAAAAATTATAGGACGTACTACTTAATGAAGAATTGGCTTGGTTAAATAATGTTTTGTTCAGAAGATCTTTTATAATTCCAGCGTTAAGTTCATTCGTAATAATGTGTTTCCTGTTTGTGCATCGCAGACGTTTATGGAATATTCCACATCTGATGTCATAAGTTCAATTTCTTTTGGTCGCACTGTACTTCGACACGTGAGTGATATTTAATCTTTAATCCCAGTTATAATTATTTAAATGTTTTACGAAAGGTAGAAGGTTGAAGCTTTACCTTGATTTAGTTAACTTAAAAATTATTTAGAAAAAGAAAGATTCCGTAATAAACTTGTAACCTTGCAAAATTTTAAAGATGGCTATGCAGTTTGCTTATCGTAATTATTTCACAAGCAGATAGCGTTAACTGCACTGAAAAAATTGTTATTGACATATGATGTCAGCAATATCTAGCTATCCAATTTAAATATCACATGTTATTTTACGTTATTTTAAAAATATCTTTAGTAATTTTGAGGTTATAAAATTTGATTCTTAAACAACGTGATGAATTTTTTATAGATATTAAGTAAAACTAACTCTATGTTAAAAGATGCAATTTTATAAGACGTTAAATAATTAAATTTAATTGTGAAGTCGACGTAGTACTACAGATGGCTAAAAATTAAAATATGCAATATGAATAATTAAGAGAGCTCAAACTTTATAGTAAATTTATTCAGAAGTATTCAATTTAGAGATCTCTATGTTTTTTTTTGAAGACAGAACCATACTAATTTTCTGTTCTATAAACACTTTAGTTGAAAAAAATTATGTTGAAACAAACCAGGTGAATTTAATTGAATAGAATCCATTTTTGCATAACTCTTTTATTATTAAAAATTCAAGTAAAATTTATATGTCATTCATGAGCAAACATTGTGTCTAATGATAACAAATACCCTGGGTGTATATATTCTTGCAACTCAAAATAAGTTATATTATTTTTGGTGAATTTTTTAAGGACATAAACGGTGTCCATGTTGTGCATTTATTTGTTCACAGGTTAAGTCGAGACATCTGTAAGATATCTGGTAATTGAGACTTTGGTAAGTGCTTTGCAAGGGTGATATACAGGTTTTGTGGCTATATAAGCGGTGTAGATTTAAGATTTCCGCATTCCCCTAATACAAGTACAGGTATTTTTTGTATGTTGTTGTATTGAAAAATACGGTGGCGCTCATTATCTACGTTTTTGGTCAACAGACATTCCATGACCAAAGCTCATGATCTTCCCAGAGCTAACACTCTACTAGCCGTTTATCTCTAAAGAGTTTTTCTTTTCCTCAAGCCGTTTTCCATCCAACTTTACCTTGGGCTTCCATCATTAATAAGAAATTCTCGACCTTGTGATATCAGGTAAGGGTTTATGATATATGGTGGTCCAATTTGCTATCTGATAGTCACGAGGGAATTTTTGTTGCAGCGAGTGCAGCCGCCACAATTTTTCTTCTTACCTCGATAGTAATTTCTTCAGTATCCGAAGATCTGGTCGTCTCACAACTAATACATTATAATTTGAATAAGGACCGCTATGCCTGCGGTCACATCCCCAATGCTCCACTTGAAGGTACTACATTGGGTTTAAAAGCGAAAATATAAACGTGATTCAAATGTAATCTAGCTTAAAAATTAATCAATCTTAAATAAAAATCTAACAAACTGAAACAAAAACTAGAAATAGGGTTTGAGTAATGGTATCCCTAGCGTTGATTTTGGAGTGTGTCCGATCAACAAGACACAAGCAAAGGTAAAATGGGAGGGCTCCGTAATACCAGATAGCAGTCGCCATCTCTGCTGACCGGTGCGACCCAAAGGGTCGTCTTATAGCTATCCAAATCTAGCTAGCTAATTTTAAAAATGGATTCAAATTTTCTAAGCATTCGCCAAATATTTTAATAGTGAATCCAGCTATTTTTCCTACTCTATAAATTTACAAATTCGTGCTCCCTGGTCTAAGTATTTATTCTAAGTAAATCCTATAATCGTCCTTAACGTTCCCTATCATTCCCTAACTTGGCATATTATAGTTACATTCTTCTTTCCTATAAATACTGCGCCCAAAAAAATAGGCTGCATAACGTCAAACGAATTATATCAAGCTACAAAACAATACAATGCAGGTAAAAATATAAATATTAAAATAAATATAAATACATAAATAAACATAAAATGAATACATAAATAAATATCTAAATAAGCAAAAGCATGTAACAGTGCATAAATTAGCAAAAGCATCACCCAAATTATCAGTTGCACTCCCATAAGCATTATGATGGCTAGCGCAATTACACACAAAGAATGTTCTCATTAAATTATTTCAAAATCTTCTTATTAATACAAATCAATGCTTATGCGAGTGCAGCCGTCCCAATTTTATTCCTACCTCGTATATAAATTTCTCCAGCATCCGAAAACCTGGTCGTCTTCTTACGTCTATTGATGTCTTACTTCTAAGAGGAGTTGAATATGCACTGTTCAACTCCTTAATAAATATTTTAGTACCACTGCCCATTTTTCGTCTTTGTTGCTGCTTATTACCCTGAAACCCAGATATATTCGAAAAGTTGTGAAGTGGTATGCACTAACGTCCTGCAGGGTTCACAATCACTATCACTTTAAAAGTCCTGGGCGGGGGGTGCGCGGTTTCACTCTATTTTATTTTATTTTTTTATTTTACTGATTTAAATTATTGAGGGTTTGCTGATTTAGTTTGTTATTATTTATTTACGTTTGATTTATTCCCGATTTTCCGCGCGATAAGGTTCGACAGTAATTGTTTTAGTGGTGTTGGGCTTCGTGGTTCGTAATGGATTTTTAGCTATTGAATTTTTACTTTTGTTTTTGCTTTTAATTATTTTTATTATTTTTTATTTTTTTTTTATTTTCCTTTTATTTAACGGGTTTTTAATCGTGCTCATATATCGTGCCAAGTCATTT
Organism: Platerodrilus igneus; assembly: GCA_036346225.1. Taxonomy (NCBI): domain Eukaryota; kingdom Metazoa; phylum Arthropoda; class Insecta; order Coleoptera; family Lycidae; genus Platerodrilus; species Platerodrilus igneus. The sequence continues at coordinate 143,636 of JARFIW010000982.1, read as the reverse complement.
CCTAGTTTTTCAATCCTCCCTTCGCCTCCCCTTCCCCGCTCCCAATTTATTTACGTGCGGTTATCGCCGTCCAATCTCGCGACCCTTCCCGCAAACTCCTTAAAGGCTGTCCAAAACGTCTTCTGGTTAGCCACTTCCCCGACTTCTTCTATGCTCTTTGGCCATGCTAGTCCAACTATAGCTAGCTTTCCATCAGCCAACCCTCCATTTGTCACCTCGAGCGAGCAGTCGAAAAGCACGTGCTCTGTGCTTTCTGCGCTTTTACCGCATTCGCAGCAGTCGTTATCGGTTAGACCGAATCTTTGGAAATACGCCTTCAAGGCTCTATGCCCTGTTGTGTGCTGCGCCATTTTATGGTTGAGCTTCACCTCGATCTTATCTCTAGTTACTATACTAGGTATGAATTTGTGTCAACCTGCCCGTGGCAGCATTGTTCCACTTCTCTTCCTATTGTCGTATTCATCTTTCTCGCAGCTATCTTTTAATCAGAAACCTCGGCATTGACGAGTGCGGTATTCGGAAGTCGCCCGTCGCGGCCTCTTTAGCTAATTCATCAGCCCTATCATTTCCTAAGTCACCATCGTGTGATCTAACCCAACAGAATTTTAAATATCGAAACCGGAGCGCCGTATGTGCTTCTCTCCAGACGTCTGATAGGAGGTCTATCGAGGTGTTTATATTTGTTAGGGTCGACAGCGCTGATTTACTATCGCTGATGATGTAATACACGTTTTTACCCGTGTGATTTATCACATAATCGACAGCTTCTCGTATAGCAACCTATTCGCACTGGAAGATAGTGCTCCAGTTCGCGAGTTTGGTCTAAAACCGAAACACTTCCCTTTGATCATTATATACGACAAACGCCGCGCTTGCTTGCCCATCATCCATACGCTAACCGTCAGTGTAAATCCTGTTCCTTACCACGTACCCATCACCTTCGACAAATTCGATACCTCTAACATCGAACGGGTGCCCTAACTCTGATGCAACGATTTTCCTCTCAGCTTCCCTATTTGTAAGATTCATACTCTCTATAATTTCCTGTATTAACTAATCTCCTAACTCTGAACTCCCTACCAACATATTCGATACGGAGAATCCTACTGATCCCTAGAACCGCCTGCGCTTTCCAATTTAATTTATTGTCGATCTTGACACCGAGGTATGTGGTAGCATCCTTAAACGGGATTTTCTCCCCTGCTAGCTCTAGCCTAGGGAGTCGCTGTCCAGGTTTCGTCCCGAAATGAAGCGCATCTGATGTCAACGTGTTCAATTTTATATTTTAACCTTGCCTGCTGCGACTATTTGTGCAATTAATTAAGCGCCTCGTTCGATTTTGTGCGCACATACATTAGTAATTGCAATCTGACAATTAAAAGTTTATCATCCGTAAACCCAACGATTGAGCATCCTGTGAGCAACTTGATCCTGAAGATGCTTTCATACAACAACTTCCAAAATGTGGGACCAGAGATAACCCCTGCGAACATCCCCTTCCCACCTCGCGCGACAAAACTTCACCCGGAATTTCAACCTGTGCCAATCGCCCCGATAAATAACTCTTGACCAAAGACATCAAGTTTCGCGGACAACCCCTATTTTCCAACTCGCAAACATTCAATGGCCACCAGGCAGCATCAAATGCTCCTGAAATATTCAAAGCAACAAGAACACAGTACTCTTTAGCATCTTCTGCCATTATAATTTGAATTAGGGCCGCTATACATGCGGCCACGTCCCCAATGCTCCACCCGGAGATACTACATTGGGTTTAAACGCGAAAAATAGTCGTGCTCCTAATTTATTCTTACTTCATAGTTGATTCACCCTAAATAAAAACTAAATAAAAATCTAACAAACCTAAAAATCTAACAAACCTAACAAACTCTAACAATCTAACAAACCTAAAAATCTGACAAAAACTGGAACAAAAACAAAACAAAAACTCAAAACAGGGTTGTAAATAATGGTATCCCTAGCGCTGACTTTTGAGTGTACCCGATCAACAAGCAAAATGAGAGGGAGGGATCCGTAATACCGGATAGCAGACGCCGGTTCTGCTTACCAGTGCGACCTGAAGGGTCGTCTTAAAACTATCCAAATCTAGCTAACTAATTTAAATCCATCCCTAGCTTTCCTATCGTTCCCTAACTGATTTACATTATGATTACAATCTTCGCAATTCTGCTCGTCCTTCCCAAATATATACTGCAACCAAAATGGCGACAGAACGTCAAACAAAACAAATAAGCCACATAATACATGCTATATATAAATAAATATAAAGTGTAAATATAAAATATAAATAAATATAATTATGTAAATATATAAATAAATGTTTAATAAGCGTTAAGCATATAGCAGTGCACAAAATAGCGAAAGCATCACCCTATTTATCAGGTGCATTCGCACAAGCATTATGTCGGCTAGCGCCTTTACACACCAAACGTGCTTCTTAAATTATTTCAAAAACTACTAATTAATGTAAATCAATGCTTGTGCGAGTACAGCCGCCACAATTTAAGTCTTACCTCGATAATAAAATTCTCCGGCATCCGAAGATCTGGTCGTCTGTAACTTACTTCTAAAGGTGGGACGGGGTGCACTGCTAAAGTCCTGGTGGGTATGCACTAAATGTTCTTGGGGGGATCACAATCACTATCACTTCGCTTTCAAGTCCTGGGGGGATGCGCGGTTGCGCTCTGTTTTATTATCCTTGTTTACTTTATTGATTTAATTTAATGAGGGTTTTTGATTTATTTGTTATTGTTTATTTGGTATTATCTATTCCCGATTTTCCGCACATAATTATGAAGATAGGCAGTGATTGTATTAATGGAGTGGGGGTTTCTCGTGCATATTGGACATTTTGGTATAATTATCTTTTTTTTTTTTTTAATTTATTTAATATCAGGTTTTGGTTATGCTCGTATCCTTACTCACGCCAAGTCAATCTAAAATTTTTCAATCCTCCCACCAACCCCACCGAATTTTTACACGCGGTCGTCATTGATTGTCTAATCTCGCGACCCTTCGCGCGAATTCTTTTAAGGCTGTCCAGAACGTCTTCTGGTTAACCACTTCCCCGACTTCCTCTAGGCTCTTTGGCCACGCCAGACCTAGGATAGCTAGTTTGCTATCAGCCAACCCTCGATTTCCCGCCTCAAGCGGGCAGTCCAAGAGCACGTGCTCTGCGCTTTCCGCGCCCTCACCGCATTCGCAGCGGTCGCTGTTAGTTAGACCGAACCTTTGTAGATACGCCTTCAGGGCGCCGTGCCCTGTTATCAACTGCACCATTTTGTGATCGAGCTTAACCTCGATCTTACCTCTGGCTTCTATGCTCGGTATGAATTTGTGGGTCAACCTGCCCGTGGCAGCGTTGTTCCACCTCTCTTCCCATTGTCGAATTGATTTTTCGCGCAGCTTTCTTTTGATTAAAGACCTCGGTATCGACGAATGTGATATTCGAAAGTCGCCCGTCGCGGCCTCTTTAGCTAATTCGTCAGCCCTATCGTTTCCTACGTTACCATTGTGCGACCTGACCCAACAGAACTTTAAACGTCGAAACTCTAGCGCCGTACGCGCTATCCTCCAGACGTCCGCTTGGAGATCTGTCGAGGTGTTCATCTTTGTTAAAGCCGTCAGCGCCGATTTACTATCACTGATTATATAATACTCGTCTCTGCCCGTATGGTTTATTACGTAATCGATAGCCTCTCGTATGGCTACCAATTCGCACTGGAAGATAGTGCACCAGTTCGCGAGTTTGGTTTGAAACCGAAACACCTCCCTTTCCTGCTTATACACGACAAACGCCGCGCCTGCTTGCACATCGTCCATACGTGAACCGTCCGTATAAATTCTGATACCCATCGCGTTCTCATCACCTTCGACAAACTCGATCCTCTAATATCAGCCGGGTGCCCTAACTCAGATACAACAATCTTTCTTGCAATTTCCTATTACCAAGATTAAGATCTTCGATAATTTAGCGCCCTTTTCCTATATTTATTAATCGTCTATCTCTAATCTCCTAACGACATATTCGATAGGAGAGTCCTACTGATCACCAGGACAGCCTCCGTGGAGGTGGTCCTGTACGCCCTCGCCGCTTTTACCGCGGTTATGCGTTGTACGCTCGTCAATTGACGCATCTCCCGGACTTTACAACCTTCTGCCCATACAGAAGCTGCGTACAGTATTGCCGGCTCAATTGCTCCGGCATAAACCGTCCTCAGCGATTCGCCCCTGAAACCCCACTTTATTTTAGCCGCCGCCATCATTTTATTTGATATTTCGCCGCCCTTACTTTTTACGTATTGTACGTGCGCTTTCCAATTTAATTTATTGTCGATCTTGACGCCGAGGTAGGTAATACAATCTTTAAACGGGATTTTCTCCCCTCCTAGCTCTAACCTAGGAGGTCTCTGTCCTGGTTTCGTGCCGAAATAAAGCGCCTCTGACTTCGCCGTGTTAAATTTTAATTTTACCGCCTGCGACCATTCGTGTAATTTATTAAGCGCCTCGTTCGGTTTTGTGCGCATATCCATTAACAATCTCGATCTTACAATTAAAAGTGTGTCATCTGCAAACCCAACGATTGAGCATCCTGCGGGCAACTTGACCCTAAAGATGCTCTCATACAACAACTTCCAAAATGTCGTACCAGAACATGGCCCTTGCGGGCATCCCCTTTCCACCTCACGCGACAGAACTTTACCCGGAATTTCAACCTGTGCTAATCGCCCCGAGAAATAGCTCTTGACCAAAGACATCAAGTTTCGCGGACAACCCCTACGATCTAACTCGCAAACGATTAATGGCCACCAGGCAGCATCAAATGCTCCTGAAATGTCCAAAGCAACAAGGACACAGTACTCTTTGGCATCTCTTGCCTGCTTAATTTCCCCGACAACGAACTCTAACGCGTCGATAGTCGACTTGCCCTCCACGAAACCAAACTGTCGGTTATTAAAACCGCCGCTGTCTCGCACTAGGTGTTCAACACGCGTAGTCATAACGCGATCTAAAACTTTCCTCAGCACCGGTAGCAAGCTAATTGAACGATAGCTGCCCGGATCTGACTCATCCGCCTTTTTAGGTTTGGGTATAAATTTCACATTCTGGATTTTCCAGCAACGCGGAAAAACGCCCCTTTCTAAACAAAGATTAAACAACCCAACAAAGACACACGGGGCTAACAGGCACGCCTGCAGAGCTGCGTCTGAAGTGATTCCATCATGCCCCGGTGCCTTCTCAGGGTTCATCCTCCTAAGAGCCCTGACGACCTCGTGAACTAGGATTGCCTTATCGGCACCTGTTCCTTGCGCCTTTGCAGCTTTCCGACGTATTACATCGTGCGACCCTTCATCCCCCTCGGGATTATCCGATGGGAAAAATTTCTCTAGTAAATATTCCGCTGTGGTTTTAAAACCTTCCGTGTATTCGCCATTTGTTTTCTTTATATTACTGAGCGCGATTTTTTGTTGTTTTCCTCTAATTACGCGGTATGCGGTTCCCCAGGGTTCTTTCTCTGAGTTTTGCGTGCAGAATTCTTTAAATTTATTCGTTCGCGTTTCTTCTATTAATATTTTATATTCGCGGTAACTTTGATTATATTCTATTCTCCGTTGTTCTCTTATATCTCCCGAGGCGCGTTGATAGCGGCGCCTTAGGTTACGCGTTTCTGCCCGCTTGGTGGTTAGTTCCCGGGTACACCAGGGTACGCTGTCTTTAAATGTTTTCTTTTGCGGCATGGAATACGACGACGCGTCTACCACCGCATCGTTCAATTTTTTCGCGAGTGTTTCTACTTCGTCTGCCTCTCGGCAGTTAAATAGCTCATTTTCGAGCGCAGAGATACTTTCGCCAAATTTTTCTTTAAACCGCTCCCAATTTGCTTTTTTATTACAGAACCGCGGAAATATAGTTAGCTGCTCGTTTACGCTTGTTTTGGTTTCAACGTCCCATGTTATTAATTTATGGTCAGAGAGCGTTTCCTCGTCCGACCTTAGTTTCCAATTACAAATCGTTTCTAACATTTCGTGCGAGACTGCAGTAATATCTATAAAACTGCTGCCTCTATGCGTCTCAAACGTAGGTGAATCATTAGTGTTTATCACACTAAGGTCCCATCCGTAAAAGATCAGCAACCTGCGAGCCTCTATCGTCTTCGATAGGGCTGCCCCATAATGGCGACTTAGCATTAAAGTCTCCCGTGATAATTAAATTTCTATTTCTACCGATTTTACGAAGGATTCCTTCAATTTGATTTATTAAGTCCTCTGTTTGAGGATTCTCCGCCGGGAATCGATCGGCGGAAGGTAAGTGCTTATCACGTAAAACGTATGCAATCCCGTTTTTATTTCTGCGGTGGTTATGAACTCATTCGACAGATTGTTTAGGATTATTCCGGCGCATGTCCCGTTATTTATTATTATCCCGCTACGCGGTCGTTCGCTGTTTGCCTTTAAAACGGTAACCCCCTTCCCAAAACCTGTTATTTTGTGGCTATACAGGTGCGGTTCCTGTATAAGCCCGATGTCGATATTATTTTTGCTGAATAACTTTACGAAGTTATTTGTAGCCCCTTTTCCTTTCCCGAGATTTAGTTGCGCGAATTTAATCTTCTTGCTTCTTTTAAATCTATCTTTTTCTTCACGGTCCATAATCGATGTTGCGTGTGATTGCGTTCTTCAATCTCAGCATCGTGGGGCATCTACTCGACTTGGCGTCGTGGCGCGTATCGACCTTCGCGCCACCGCCAGTTCTGTCGGTTGCCCTAGCGCAAACCACACAGCAGGGGACTGCCCTCTGGCAATTCTTAAACTCGTGACCGACTTCGGCACAGTTACCGCACCACTGTACCTTCTCCCTGCACTCCATCGATCTATGGCCGTACTCGTAGCACCTGTAGCACTGCGTCATCGAGAAGTGGTCCCGGGCCCAGACTTTTCTCCACCTAAGGTTTATAGCGTCAGCTAATATGCGTCTCCGAAGTGTGGGGGTCACTTCGAAGACTACGTTGACGAAGGGATCCCTAGGTCCCTTTCCGCCAAACCTAAACTTCTCTCTTAGGTGGTCTTCAATTTTCAAATCGCCGAAGCGGGGATTCTGGCACGCGATCAACCGCACCAGCTCTTCCGCCTTCATCCCCGCTTCGACCCCCGGAAGAACGACCCGTGGGCGCTTCTTCTCGATGGTCTTCGCCACGAGCTCTTTACAGTCACCGACAACCTTCGACTGCAATTTCTTCGCATCTTCTCGGTTTGCACACTCGACAACTACACCGCCCCTTCGAGTTCTACGAGCACCGACCACAACAAAACCATCACGAGCGAGATCGACCTTCTTCTTTAGGGTCGACATGACGTCATCCTTCTCCCCTGGTCTGGCGTCGACCCTAACTGCAAAGGTGGGCGTCGCACCTGCAGCAGCTGCAGCATACGACGCCTTCCGCGGCATCGGTACCTCCTGGCTCCTGGAACACTGCTGCCCTACAACAGGTGTAACCACCGCTGGACTTCCCCCGACAACATCAGCTCTCCCAGAATCACTAGCCACAAGCCGCAGCGCCCTAACCATACCTATAAGTTGATTCGCCGCGTCGAGGAAATCATCCACGGCGTAGCGAATCCTCTTTCTGTCTTCCACGACGATAGTGGCGGAGGTCGTCGGCACCCTCGCGGAGATGACCGAGTGCGCCTTCCTCACCCTCAATCTCAGGAGGTCCAGCTCATCGAGGTCGCTAGCAGCAACGCTAACGTCGCTGCTAGTCGACATCTTTCGCTGGGCTCCCGAAGTTGAGGGCGATTCAGACGCCACAGCCACCCCAGGGGGCCCCGACACGACCGCCGCAGACACAGGCTCCTCTACCTCCTCCTGAATCCCTAACATTACATCCTCTAATACTACTTTCAGCTGTTTCCCATCAACAGCGCCCTCAGCCTCCGACCTATCAGACTCCGACCTATCTCCCCTCTTCTTCCTGGGCAATGGTTCCTCGTCGCGGTGGACCACCATGCTGACAAAACAAACGACAAAAAATGACACCTAAAACGCAGCTCAAAATCCACTTGACCGTTACGACGCTAAAAGAACGACGCTAGAAGAACGCAAAACGTTGGTTCAATAAAAATGTTTTGTTTAAAGGTGAACCGTAAGCAACCTTGTATTTATTTAAACTTCGAACCGCCCAATTAAATATTAAATTTTTAACAAAAATACAACAAGCACTAAGCGTCAAAATAACAACTAGAATCAAATAAATTCCCTAACGCAATTCGATTAAAAATGTGCCGCGAAGAACACTATTTATTTATTTTAAATTTTTAAAACCGCCAAATCAAATTTAAATAAATTAATTACTTCAAAATATTAAAATATCTAATTTATAAACAACAACACTTTATTTTTAAACGTGTAATTAAGAAAATAAGGTCGAGCGCAATCGGAATGTGGTAACCGGAAATGACCTTTCACTTAATCACTTGGTAACTGTAACTGCTACACCGCTTAATTACACGAAAATCGATCTTAAAGAAACTTATAAGTACGCGTGTACTTAAATTACGGAAAATTTATATTAAAATTGTTTTAAAATTTACAGTTTTTGAGATATTTATTTGATTTAAAAAGGCTTAGATTTTTGTTTTTTGGTTATTATTTGATTATACGCGCACTATAAAAATTCCACACACTTTTTGGTTGTTTTACCCGGTTTTTTACTCGATTTACGCGGTTTTTATTTTAAATTTATTATTAAAAATGCCTTTTTAAGTTATTTCGAAATTATTTTTGAGTATTAGTTTAGTAGATTTTTGTTTTATTAACCCGAATTTATTTAGTTTATTTTAAAACGCGGATTTGGTTTAATTTACAAAGAAACTCGATTTATTTAGCTTTTATTTAGTTTAAATTCTGTTTTAAAATTTTTTATTTACTGCCCTGTATTTAAAATTTGATGGCACACAATTATAAAAATAAAACACAATAAAAAGCAAAGCTTCAAATAAAATAATACTACAATAAATAATAAAAACCCTAGATAAAAACTTACTGTTATTACTGAAGCGGGAGCTCGGCAAAAACACGTCCGCTCGCTTCAAGCGGCAACTAGAAAGTAGCATCTCTTGCCAGCTTAAATTTCCCCGACAACGAACTCTAATTCGTCGATAGTCGACTTGCCCTCCATAAAACCAAACTGTCGGTTATTAAAACCGCCGCTGTAACGCACTAAGTACTCAACTCGGCTAGTCATAACGCAATCCAAAACTTTCCCCAGCACCGGTAGCAAGCTAATTGGACGATAACTGCCTCAGTCTGGCGCATTCGCCTTTTGGATTTAGGTATAAATTTTACGTCGTGGACTTTCTACCAACGGGGAAATACGCCCCTTCCTAAACAAAGATTAAATAATCCGGCGAAGACACACGGGGCTAACAAACACGCCTCCAGAGCTGCATCTAAAGGGATTTCGGCGTGCCCCGGTGCTTTCTTAGGGTTCATCCTCCTAAGAGCCCTTACGACCTCGTGAACTAGGATTGCCTTATCGGCACCTGTCCTATGCGCCTCTGTAGCTTCAGGACGTACTAAATCGCGCGACCCCTCATCCTCCTCGGGATAATCCGATGGGAAGAATATCTGTAACAGATATTCTGCCGTGGTTTTAAAACCTTCCGTGTAATCGCCATTTGTTTTTCTTATATTACCGAGCGCGATTTTTTGTTGTTTAGCCCTTATTACGCGGTATGCGGTTCCCCAGGGTTCCTTCTCGGAGTTTCGCGTGCAAAATTCTTTAAATTTGTTCGTTCGCGTTTCTTCTATTAATATTTTTTTATTCACGTTTGCTTTGACTATATTTAATTCTTTGTTGCTTTCTTATTTCTCCCGAAACGTGTTGATAGCGGCGCATTAGGTTACGCGTTTCTGCCCGCTTGGTGGTTAGCTCCCGGGTCCACCAGGGTGCGCTGTCTTTAAATGTATTCTTTCGCGGCATGAAGTACGAAGATACGTCTACTACCGCATCGTTTAATTTTTTCGCGAGTGTTTCTATTTGAACGGCATCTCGGCAGTTTAATAGCTCGTTCTCGAGCGCAGGGATGCTTTCGGCAAATTTTTCTTTAAACCGCTCCCAATTAGCTTTTTTATTACAAAACCGCGGAAATATAGTTAGCTGCTTGTTTGCGCTTGCTTTGGTTTCAATATCACACGTAATTAATTTATGATCAGAGAGCGTTTTCTCGTCCGACTTCTAACATCTCGTGTGAGGCTGCAGTAATATCTATAAAACTGCTGCCTCTATGCCTTTCAAACGTAGGTGAATCATTAGTGTTTATCACACTAAGATCCTATCCCGTCAAAAGATCGGCAACTTGTGAGCCCTTATCGTCTTCAATGGAGCTACCCCACAAAGGCGACTTGGCATTGGGGAGGGGAAAGATTATTAGTTTTTTATTTCAACCAATTTTTCGAAAGGCGCCTTCTATTAGATTTATTAAACCCTTGGTTTTAGGATTTCCCCGCCGGGAGTCGACTGGCGGAAGCTAAGCGTTTATAACCTAGAACATGTTTGACTCGGTTTTTATTTCCACGGTGGTTATAAACTCGTTCGACAAATTGTTTAATATTATTCCGACGCACGTCACATTATTTATTATTATTTCGGTACGCGGTTGCTCGCTATTCGCGTGTAAGACGGTAGTAGTGGGGTAAGGCCGGTCCTAATTCAAAACGTGCTCACACGTATTTTACATATGTAAAATACACGTACACCGTCTTGAATTCAGACCGGCCTTATATACTTTCAATGTAAAATAGTTGTGAAAACATGAATTAAGACCGGCCTTGTATACTTTCAATGTAAAATACTTGTGGGCACGTTTTGAAGTCAGACCGGCTTTATATTACTTTTAATGGAACATACTTCAAAACACACGTATGTTGAAAAATGTAAGTGCAGAGAAAAATGTGTAGCTGTTTTGAATTCAGTTTTCTAGCGAGAAGTTATAAAGTATGCCAGATGCAAAATATCGCATTCAAGTCAATTGTTTTTAATTAAAGTGGATTCTAATTTATGTTTTTTACTTATGTTTAGAGGCTGCAAATACACATGGGCCGGTTTCAATTCAAAATGTGTGTTCACTCTTGTGATAGGTTGAAAAGTGGGTTGGCAAAGTACGCAGATGGTGGTAATCTGCTATATAAGGAGATTGCTCCTAATATTAATTTAATTAGTCGAAGTTTACTGCATATATTTACATACAAACATGTATATAATTGATATTCAGGGATTTAAATACAAGAAAAACGAGTTTCTGTGCAAAGAAATTGCGGTTTTGGACTTGTTGTTAGGTGATGTTTGGCATCAAATTTTTAAACTGCCAATGCAGTCTAGTTGTTTGAGTCAAGATCATATAAAACATAACGACTGGGTGACAAGGAATATTCATGGTCTTTCTTGGGATGAATCTTCAACGGCTGGAATAGTGTCATCATATAAAGCGCTTTATTTGAAGCAAATTATCCGACCCGGTGAAGATGTATTTGTGAAGGGTCTAGAAAAGAAGAAATTGATTGAAACATATCTAATGCAAAACTTTGTAACTGATATGCTTGCACTAGGTTGTCCTAAGCTATCGGAGTTAAAAATCAACAATCGTTTAAACTATAACATCCATTGTTGTAGACATAGCAATAACAATATGCAATGTGCAAAACAAAATACCTTTTTATTAAAAGATAGCCTTATTATAACAACTTCTAGCAAACATTATTTTTATCAATCCAGCTGTTGTGTACGTTAGAGAAGCCTAACCATTTAACAAAGACTGTATTGCCACTCTTTCTTAAGACTTTTTCTACCAGGTAAATTCCTGGATGTTTAACCTTTTGCAACTCCGTTTCATAAAATGCACCTTTGATTTCTTTCTCGTCTTGATCTTCTAATATATATGTTGTCGGATTGGTTACGTTTACCTTTTTAATCTTAAAAATTTCATTTGACCAGTTTGGTGTGTAACCTTTCGTAAATGCTTTCCTGTGTTTACTAATCCTCACACTGTTTTTAATTGAATATTTTGGTATGTTGGTTGCAAGTTTGATGTGAGTAAATGATGATTTAAGAATAGTTTTTTTTTACAGGTTTGGCTCCGATAGTATTGTGAACTGTATTGTTGTATTGTTTCACAATATCGCTTAAATTTTTTTCTAATTGTAAGATCCATTTAGGTTAAACAAGCGCAACATTTTTCCCTTTAAAGTTCTAATTACACGTTCAACAATGCATGCTTTCTTTGTAGAAAAAACACTATAATGGTTTATGCCATATGTCTGCATTAAGGATTGAAAATGTTTGTTATAATATTCTTTACTAAAATCAGACTGCAAATTTCTTGGTGGATTTTTAAATTTATTTAAAATTGTTTTCATTGCAGTAGTAACATCAATACCAGTCTTACTTTTAAGTGGTACAGCCCATACGTATTTGGAGAAACAATCAATAACTACTAAAATGTATTTAAATCCTTTGTTTGTTTGCGAATATGGTAGCATTTCAATCAAATCGGTCTGAAGAAGGCCATTTAAACCTTTTACTATCACTTTGCGTCTCTTGAAATTTATTCTTGCTGGTTTATGAAGTTCATTTACTATATCCTCTTTCACTTTTGATTGAGCAACTATCATAATACTTTTTTTTCTAATCAGGATTTATTAAATTTATTAAATACAATTAATAAATACTTCTATGTTTGTATGTCGAGGGCTTCACTTGCTTTGAAAGGAACTTTTAATATAAAATTAAGAAACATTGTGGTATTGTTTATGATAGCACCGCTGTCACGAAAGCTGATTACATCCATACGTTTAAGCAAAAATCCATGTAACTGTGCAATTACATAACTTTTTTCGTTTATAAGAATTTCAATGTCTTGCGGGTATCCTTTAATATTCTCAATAACTGCTTCCTCATAAGGAAATTCATAATTATGTTTAATGTTGAAAATAAGGAATGTCTTGCCACCGTCGAGGAATGTACTAGAGTAAAACGTTGCTACTACCGTGTAATGTAGCATATGTAACTTGTACTCAATCAAGGTTTCAAAACCTTCATTTTTGTTTTCATATTCCTATTCACTTACATCTATTTTACGGTTAAGTAAGTGCCTTCCAAATTTGTCAATTGTCATATCATCTAATCACTTTCGCCTCACGCAATTCTTCAATGATCGAATTTATTTCGTTGCCGTGACCTGTGTGTCCAGCAGTCTGAGATGAAACTAAAAGTCGTAATCTATCAACAAGTTCATTGGTATCATTCCAATATAAATAATCTATGGCGTTATTTGATACTTCCATTGTCATACCGTCTCCAAGACGCTTTCTATAGGGTAATGTTCTAGGTCTACGGGGTGTTTGGGGAAGTATGTTTAATGTAGATATTATATTTTTGTATTTATATGAATTATTACCCTGAATTTGTTCTGTTTCAGAATAATATCTTCTATTAGCATTTGTTCTTTTCACAATATCAAGGTACGACTTTAGATCTTGCGATCTGTACCCGACAGGATATTTTTTAAACAGTAGTTCGTATAATCCAGGAGTGCCTTTAAATTTCAAATCATTTATTAGAACATTTTCATCTTCCAACACGAAATTCGAATTGCCTATCATAAAACCATTTGAATCAGGGTTAAACCTAATACCGTATTTACGATCAAATTCATTCTTAACATCTTTAAACATATTGTAAATATATTCTCGAGATAGCGGATGTAGCTGTTCGAGATAATGTGTCATACCAGGTGATTGGCAAAGCTTTGTATATATTCTTGGGCTTCTTGAGTATTTCGATTAAATTCCGCTTCGTATTCATTCTCAACATCATCATCATCATCTTCCTCTATGGCATCATTTTTTATATTTGGTATATGCTGAGCAATAACCGGCGAATCAATATAGTCAACATTCCTTTCTAGCAATTTAGGTTTAATTTTTTTTACACTGCTGTGAGGCAGTTCTTCTTCTTCTTCTTTAAATTTTTCTTACTTTACCACACTTTCCCCATCCAGTTTATTAGCAATAGTTTCTAATCGCGATGTTATGGGTAAGCTTGATTCCACTTGGACGACTTCATTATCTTTTAACTGGCGCAATTTGTTTTTTACAATGTTTCTTTTCTTAATTAAAATTCTAATCTTGTTCATTGCGTAAAAGGTTTATTGTAATAAACAATTCTTCGATACTAACGATACTTGTGCCTCTCAAGTTTTAAATATGTATGAAGTGATCAAAACCTATTCGGTACCTTCCTTGACCTGAACCACTATCTTTGTCTACAACTAAGATACCGTATTTGTCTTGCCAACAAGCAGCACATATTTCACGGAATTTATCATACTTCATGTCAGTATTGATGTGATCGTCATATATGGGTTTTAAGTTTAAATCATCTTGTTTAAATAAAACTAAAAGATTAGCATTATCACGTAGTAAGTGCTTAGGTATACGAGTATAACTTTGACAAAGGTAAAAACTGTCTACTTGTTTATGACGCCCCATACTAAAGTATTCCCTAATGATACCTTGTTTATCGCAAGCTACATCATCAAAAACAAATATAGAATTATTTCGAGCATCAGATGGTGATATAATATTATCAGAACTGGAAAATGTATAATATTTGATCCCTTTTATTGGTTGCAGTAGACTTTCAAGGTATTGATATTTTGGTTGATAAAGTGATTTAGAATAAACATATACGTTTTCAAACTTTAAACCATTAAAATGTTCTATCAGCCCAATCATAACGTTGGTTTTACCGCAATTTGATGGACCAACAACTAGACATCGAATAGATGAAGGCAGAAAAACGCTATGTTTCTTTTTAGCTAAGGATTGCACGTCAATGTCATTATTGTTTATGGTTAAAGATGTTGATTGTTTCACAACACGCATGTTTGCAAGTACTAAATTCGATTTGTAAAAAAAGTGGAATTATATATAAGAAACGGCGAGTATATAAAGAATCATTAATTCATTAAATCAGCTCGTATTATATCAATTCCTAAAACAGGAGGTTTTCTACCACTAATACCAATTTTTGCAGGCCTAAGCGCTCTTGGTACTCTTACTGGAGGTGCAGCTGCTGTTGCAAAAGCAGTTTCAGATACTAAAATAGCTAAGGAACAACTAGCGGAAAAACAACGTCATAACAAGGCAATGGAGGACATTGCAGTCGGAAACGGCATGTACATCAAACCTTATAAAAAAAGTTTTGGTCTTTTTTTAGCCCCTGCAAAACCTCAAAGGAACGCAACTTGATTTTACCTAATCGAGCACTAAGCAATGCAGAATTAATAGAGTTTGTTAAGCAATTAGTAGTACCATATTTCCGTGGAGTGTTCATGAGAAACAATCTTCCCAAGAAAGTTAATTTAAAAGAATGTGGTATAATTAATTTAGATGGAATAGAAGGTTTAGGCACGCATTGGACCTCTTACAAAAAGTACGGTAGTAGCGCTATTTACTATGACAGCTACGGAAACCTGCAACTGCCAACAGAGTTAATAAGTTATTTGAATAGCGGGGGTAAATGTAAAATTCTTTATAACATTAACCAAGAACAATCGTACGGTACTGTGTTTTGCGGTCATTTATGCTTACAATTTCTAAGTAGTGCATAGAACTGCGTACGAAGTTGTTATGTCGTACACTTTACTCTAACGGAAACACTTCAGTTTTAACAAGCAATTTTAATCCGCCTATAAACTTGGATAATGATTCGGAGTACGTATTAGGATTAACAAATTTTGAGTCTTATAACACAATTCCAAACATAGAAAAAGGAATAAAAAATAAATTTTATTATGGATCTAACGGAGAATTCATAGAAATACCTGAAGGTGCTTATGAGATTAGAGAAATTAATTAATATCTTCAAAAAGCTTTAGGTGATAAAAGATGGCGTGGTCGTATGGAACAATCACGAAGCGCTAGAAAGACGCCAGTGTATATAGAAATTACAGCTGACAATAATACACTTAAATGTAGTATTAAATGTAGTCTAGATGGGGATTTTACCAAAAAGGATTCAATTGGTTCTCTACTTGGTTTCAATCCGCAAAAATTGCTAGCATTTGTCACGCATCAAGAAGACTACGCGATCAACATTTGTAAAGTGAATGCAGTTTTAATCGATTGTAATATTGTAAGTGGATCTTATTTAAATAGTAAACCAGCCCATGTAATACACGAATTTTTTCCTCAAGTACCTGCAGGTTTTAAAATTGTCGAGTGCCCACCTACGATTATATATCTACCAATCAGGTCACGTATAATAAATGAAATAATAGTTAAAGTGTTAGATCAAGATGGAAACTTAGTTAATTTCAGAGGAGAACTGCTAACTGTAAGGTTGCATTTAAAAAAAATCTGCAATAGCCATGGGTATTAAGTATAATGCACGCAACATGTCAAGAATTGCTATAAATGCTGAAAATTTCAAAGCAATCGACACTCGATTAATTGTTTCAAGACCGCTAACAACACAAAACCGGCAGTTTCTACCATCGTTAGGGCTGCATTTATTTAATTAAAAAGTAAAATGAATAGTGAAATACTGAACGTGCGTGAAAAAGTTTACTTCGACAATGCAATTGTTAATATTGAAAAACATACTCATCAACCTTATGCTAACACATCTTTAAACAATAATGATGAAATTCGAATCCCTATACAACAACAAGATGTATACACCTTACCATCGAAGAGCATGCTGTACATAGAAGGCAAATTAATTAAAACAGATGGAACGCCGTTTCAGACAGCAAAGTTTGTAAATAATGGGGTTTTGCTGCTTTTTGATGAAATTAGATATGAGATTGGTGGTGTCATTGTAGATCGTGTTCGGAATCCTGGATTAACGTCTATAATGAAGGGATATGTTTCATATAATAGCAATCAAAGTAAACATTTACAAAACGCTGGGTGGTTTCCTATGGATGATTCGCAAATAGTTGATGCCAATGGGAATTTTAATGTTGCAATAAACCTTTCAATGGTTCTCGGATTATGCGAAGATTTTAAAAAAAGTATTTTAAACCTCCGCCATGAGTTAATTTTACTACGTTCTAGTTTTGATATTAATGCTATACTTAATCCTACACCCGATGAGGAAATAAAAGTTGTTTTAAACAAAGTTTTATGAAAAATGCCGCATATAACCGTTGATGATACTCAACGAATTAATTTAATAGAATGCGTTGCACAAAATCAGGATTTGCATATTCCGTTTAGAGGATGGGAGTTGCATGAATATCAACTTCTATAAAAACGCAACGTCATACATGGAACATTAAAACAACAACACAATTAGAAATACTAAGATTTGTGATTGTTGGTTTCCAAACCAACCGAAAAAATAGATACATGAGCAACTACAGTCGTTTTGATCATTGCTATTTAACGAACATGAAACTCTATTTAAATTCAGAAATTTTCCCATACGATAACTTAAATTTGAAGTTCGAGAATAAACAGACTGCGTTGTTATATGAGATGTATGCCCAGTTTCAGCAAACATACTACGAAAAGGAAAATGAGCCACTTTTTAATCCTGAAGATTTACGAAGTATTGCACCATTAGTATTCATAGATTGTTCTAGACAAAACGAAGCGTTAAAATCTGGTACTGTCGATATTAGATTAGAATTTGAAACTAGCAGAAACGTTTTGCCAAATACGTTTTGTCATTGCCTTATACTTCATGATAAGATAGTCAAATACAATCCACTCTCAAACAGCATAAAAATATTATAATTACTTTATTATTACTGTACCTTTACAAATTATGAAAAAAGAAAAAAACCATAAATCATTTAGCAATCACAGTCTATTTATTATTATTTTACATGTTTGTTTTTTTACAATATCAAATGTTTGATTGTTAATGGGTTATAATAATAATTTTTGCTTAAATAATTTTTTACATGTTGGAATTACTAAGTGATTTAGTAAACAGTCATAAACATTGTCAAATTTAAATAAAAGTTTTGTTATACATTTCTCAAATAAACTAACTGGATTTTTTTAAACAGAACGGTTAGTACTACTATTTTTTTTCTCTACAATACATTTATACTAATATAGTTCAACTCGGGCAGATTGAAAGGTATCCTATTTTTAGACACATCCAAAAAGAAAAACGGTGTACTTGTGCAGGTATAAACATAACACTGAAGTTTTTATAACTAAAAAAATATTATATGTTAATCAGGATAAAATTAATATTCTTTATTTGAGCCAGTGGTTGAAGCTTTACAAGTCATTTCTGAGTGTATAGTTATACCCCCAAGGTATAGTATCAGTGGTTGAGGTACTAAGAATTCTTTTATCATCACTTGGATTAAGAACAATTTTGTTTTGTTTAATAGTAAAAACATCATATTTGACTGATCTAATTAAACATTGCTGTTTCTGTACAGTCTGCTTATAAAACAAAGCATTCTTATAATCATCAAAAGAAATTTGCTTAATACTTGCTAAGGAAGATCCCTTTGACTTTTTCATTATCCTATCCTGAACTCTGTAAGTGTACATTTTAGATCTAAGCCCTACAAACTCTAGCATGATATCACCATTGATTTCATCTTTCATAATACCAGGAACCTTTTTATTTGATAATGGGATATGATATTTTTATAAGGGTCGTAATCGGAAGTATCAAATCTATGAATATCTTGTTTGATATAAGAGTAAATATCTTCAACGCTAAACTCGTATATCAAACTATTCGTATCTGTGTACAGCAGCTTTGCTTTGTTAGCAAATTGCGATTTTATATAACTATAGAGAAATTCATATAAATAGGTTTTTGAAATATCTAGAATAGAGAAACCTACATAAATGGGTTTGTTTAAATAAACCTCTAATTTATTCATTTCTATTAAGACCAGATCTTGGTCTAACAGAGTGCAACTGTAAAAATTAGGTTTCGTTATGTAACTACGAGCTCCAAACCGTCCTTCCCATTCGGTCACTAATTTCACATCTTTCCATTTCCGTACGTTTTCCATCATTTTTCCATAAACCGAATTTATCATATTTTTATAAAAGCATATATCGAAACTGTTTTTTGACTGTTCTCTTAATTTCGTATTCAAATCAATGTATTCTTTTAACCAAGGGGCTTGTTTAAACCGAAGAACCTTATGAATCTTTTTCAGTTCTAAACCGTAGCTTAAATACATTTTTAAATTCTTGTAGTGAATAATATAGTTGAGTTTTGGATATAAAGTTGTAAGTAATTTCTTTAAGTTTGATTTATTAGAAGGTACTGGTGGTATCATATGTTCAGGCGCCAAAGGTAAGTCACTGTGAATTTCATGTAAAAATACTGGGTAGTGTAAATCGCATTCAAAAATACATTCTACATCAGAATCATCGGGAATATTAAGTATGTCTAAACGTACTATATCTGGACTGGTGCCATCTAAAAATTCAAATTCTCCATCATCATCATCATATTGTTTTCGACCTTACTTAAGGTCGGTTTGACGCAGCTCTAACTTCTTTTCTAATCTGTGCTAATCTAAAAAGTTCTACATACCCTTCACAACCTAAATTTCTAATAATTTGACTAATATAGTTTGGTCTAGGTCTTCCTATATCCTTTTATCTTTTTCCTATCCATCTGACTTTACATAGATATTAGCAACATGATGGTTGTTAAAGAACTCTAACATGTTTACATGTTTACCATTCTCCATATGGAAGATATTCCGACATTGCAGCCCCATATAAATTATTAACATCAAAATACATTAAATATTTAGAATCAAAATTCGGATCATAATCTGCATTCATATATTTGTTATTTGCTTTGGCATATCTATTCGAACATTGAGAAACACGACCACGAATTCCCCGTTTTAAAAACATTATTTTTTCAATATCGGTAAGCAACTCGAGTTTAACGTTCGTCGTTTTTAACATTGCATCTAGAGCTAAACCAGTGGCCGTAAAGTAGTGA
The DNA here is from genome assembly GCA_036346225.1 of Platerodrilus igneus. Lineage (NCBI taxonomy): Eukaryota > Metazoa > Arthropoda > Insecta > Coleoptera > Lycidae > Platerodrilus > Platerodrilus igneus. Next base: position 123,601 of record JARFIW010000982.1, on the reverse strand, counting down.
AGTGGATCCAACTTATACGTAAACATGCAAGTTATTCTAAAGTTTTCAAATATATCAGTCAAGAGCAGTACATCTGTTTTTAAATATAGGTCTGAATAGTCCCCTAGTGTTTTTATATTAAATGTTTGCCAAACGTGTTTAGCATGATTGTAGTCTTCATCTGAGACTTCTTCATTGCGCAAACGATTAAAGAATGCTGTTTTACAGGGTAAATCGGTTTCATTGAGCCTATCCCAAGAGTTAATGTAATCATATGGAAATATGCCTTTACGCGTAAGTAACCGAAACTCATTATCAGTGTTACAATTTTCCCTTGTGATGGATTTTTTATTATCATCTAAGTAGGAAGCTAATTTTTCGATGCTAGATGCCATAAACCTGAATGAATCGATAAATCTAAAACTAACTTTTATACCTTTTACATATTTTGTAAAAGATATGTATTTTTCCTTATTTATTGGTAGCATGCTTAACGAACCTCAAAACTCTAAACAGATTTTTTTAATAATGAAATGCAAATCGTAGCCTGATAAGTTATAAAAAACTACTGGTATCATATAAGAATTATGATAATTGATGTTGCAATCTTGATGAGCCGCTCCTCGAAATTCACCTGTAAAGTGGCAGTGATCGCGAACTCTAATATCATCTATACTAAAAGGTTTATTGCAAATGTGACAGTGAACGGCAAATTTAAATGCGGACTTTTGTTCTTCTGTTAAAGGATTCATAGGTTTTGGGTTACAGAAAATTTTATTCGTCGTTTCTGAAATCAGTTTCAATTGAGCAACAAACCATTCTATACAATCCTTTCCGCGATACAATTGAAATTTGGGATATTTATTATCATACGAGCATTTCAAATAGTACGCTACACTAAAGGGTATATGCCTTTGGTAACGGACTGTGTTTAATATTACCTCCGGCTCATTGCATGGTTCTAATATACATTCGATATCTGCATAAACTACAAATGATACTTTTTCTTGGTAGTGGAAATGTTTAAATGTTAGATACTTTTCGGATTCTTCGGGTAATCTTATTGAGCAAGTATTCTGTTTTTCGCAATAATTCGAATGATGCTTAAGTAATGCTGCTGTACTAAAATTATTTAAATATCTATACCAAAAAAATTTTCTATGGAGATGTGAAGACAACTGTTTTGCAAATAATTTTGACATATTCTTAATCCAAGTAAAATGAAAGTGATTCTCATTAGCATTTGTCGGACGAGAATATAGTAAGAAATCATTATTTAAAACTAACAGATTAATAGGTTCTATTTTTTTACAATTTTCACTTAAACAAAATGACAGTATTTTAGTATTTTCTATACAATATAGGTTAATTGCGAGATTGTTAAGCTTCTCAATTTTTTTTATGTCTTTTAATGCGATTAGAAACTGAATTGAATTGTAGCGTAATACTGTATCAAAATGTGGATGGCTAGATATTCTCTGACTATTTTGTTTATCAAGATATAAAGCGGAAACCAAGCTCCAAAGAATGCAATGTTGGTCGTTATTTATTACATTTACCACAGCTTTTTTTTTGCTATAAAGTCCGGAACAGGAACAAACGTTGAACACCCTCCTTTAAGCGGATCATGATTGTTTATATTTACCTTCAAGTGTAAAACTTATTGGATTGCCCAACCTGAATCATTTTCACTAAATTCTTCTAATCGCTTCGAAATCTTGTCCAATACGTTCTCCTTATATCACCGCTTGAGATTGGTGTTTATATCGATGTGATGATTTGCAGTAGAAACCGTTTTCAAATGTATTTTCCCAGTTGTAGGCTTAACAAAGTTAGCTGAGAATATTACATTAACTTTCAACATTGACATTTTTAAGCAAGCAACAATCTTGCGTTTGAAACTAGCGAACGCCTTGTCTAAGAACACTAGAGGATCTCTATAACTTAAATTGGTAATAAGTCCTGTAATTATTCGACTTCCAAAACATGATTGTACATCATGCCAAATCAATTTTTTTCGAGTATGACCTCTAGAAAGCGTTGCATCAATACCTTTACTTTGATATTCCAAAGAGCGTTTCAAGTGCTTCAATCGTACAAGTAACTTTTAAGATGTGCCAAGTTAGATTCCAGCCTACTAGAATTTTCCTGACGATTGTCTTCGTATACCTTATTTCTAATAGCAAGCTTCAATATACTAATATTTGCTTTTATAATTATCATGTGTTTGGTTATTGCATCGACTGATCTGATTAGATTCACGCATTTCACAGTTAATTTTAAAATAGCGCTACTAATCTCGGCTACTGTTTCAGAATTCATGATTCTAAACTACTTAATATATGTAGAGCTTTATTTACTATTTATACAAAAATATCTACTAACGTAAGCAAAACAACTGTAAAAGAATTAGCATACAACATCATTTTTCATTCAGCTGCGTTTACGGCAAAAATTTGCTTGTTTGCAGTATAGTAATAAAAATGTTTTTATACGACCTTTGATTTATGCTGTGTGTACAGAAAATACACTAGCATTACAGCGCTATTTTTATGGTTACATATAAAACTTTTTCAGAAAAATAAAGCAAATTTGAAAAATATCTCAGATTAAACTGTCAATGTTGTTTAATAATTTACACGCACTCATGGTTTTTAAAAAAAAAAAACATTCTGCAGTTTTTATCATAATACAATTAACATTATGCAATTTAATTTATTTGAAGCTATATATAGCAGTACCTTGAGAGAATTAAGAATTTCATTATGCAGCATGAACGCAATTACTACATACCTATATATGCATATAAAGTCAATTTGTTAAGTTTTACTGAAAAATAAATTATGCTAGCAGTAATCTAAAACTTATTCTATATATTACTAGTTAAGGACCATTTGCATTGCATTTTGCTGAGACATAATTATATTTGCTCACATACTGTTTTTTATTCATTAGAATAGATTACAGAGCTGAATATATATAACATTTGCAATTTTTTCAGAAAACGATGCAAATTTTTAATTTTTTCTAACCGGTCGTTTATTATCTAATATAAATACTTTACGTAGATTTTACCAACAGTATTCAAGCAGATCTCTTGTATAATTAATAGTTATTACTAGTAGCAACTTTAAAAAAAAATGAGTAACTTATCATCGATCAAAAATGGTAATAGTACCAACGTAAAAGTTCTAGAACAATTTATATTACATTCTAACGAAGACTTGATTAAAGAAGTTTTTGGTTCTTCTTCACCTCAACTTGACACTGCTGCTATTTTTGATAGTAACGTAATAGATATATCACGGTAAGTGCTTTTTCACATTTATACATGTGTTTTAAACACTACTAATTTATAAGTTTCATTAGATTAGGATCAAAAACCATTTTGGAAATTTTGAGGCTATCATTGAATCGTTGGCACATTCTGATCCTCTCAAAAACATCAGGTAGTATACAAAAGAAAAGGTAAACCTACAATAATCTTTTATGTTATGCTCACAGATCCGGCAAAAACATGTTGGCTATGAAAACGTTATGTGCAGGATCTAATATGGCTGTTTGCTGTGAAGATGACAAATCCTACGAAGATGACACAGTAGAGTTGCTTAACGCATTTAAAAAGCGTACAGAAAAGCTACTGCGTCGTCTAGATTTGGAGCTAAAAATAATAAAGCAAAAAAAAGAGGAACTGGCTGCGAGGGAGCAGCAGATACTTCAAAAACGGGAGTTAATAAATACTTTTTCATTTATAAATAGTTAGATTTTAACTGTAAATAGTTAGATCAAAATATTCAACAATTTGTAAAATAAAAAAAGTATTTGATAAAAGTTTCTCTTTTGAAACAAGACTTTCTCTAAACAAGGCAGTAACCTCAAAGTAAAACGCACATAAATCAGAACCCACTTTAATTAAATACATCATTCTTTATACAATCGACTTAGATGTGTTATAATAAAATAAACAGTAAAGAACAATATGTATATTATTATAATAATAAACTAATTTCTTAGATTAGTGACATATTATTCTGAAAATTCTATGTTGACAGTTAGACCGATCGATCCCTTACTAGTTATGTATACGTGTTTGTTCGAGCCAATACTTTCATTTAATTGTTTTACTCCATCTGCTTGAAGGTATTCAAAATATCTCAATGGCAATATACTCTTGAACTCTTCTGTTTCCACTAATACTCTTTCTCCATATTTTGTCTTGACTGTTTCCACTTTTAAAACTTCAAACCTCTTATTCACTACAAAATCTTTTGAATTTACATAAGGTTTGCGATATGTGGTTTTATTATATTACGCCCTCGTTCGGATGAGAGGTTAAATGGAGGTCCCGTGTGTGAGTGTTGTCATGCACGTTAAAGATCCCTACCTTGCCTGGAACGGCAAGGGTTCGGCAAAATTCTAAATTTCCAGGCAACAAAAAACTCGCCTCCTGGCCAATGTAGTACCTTCGGGTGGAGCATTGGAAATGTAAATGAACGATATGTGGTTTTATTAAGAATATTAAAATCCATATTGCATTTCTTCGACTAATTAAATTAATATTAGGAGCAATCTCCTTATATAGCAGATTACCACCATCTGCGTACTTTGCCAACCCACTTTTCAACCTATCACAAGAGTGAACACACATTTTGAATTGAAACCGGCCCATGTGTATTTGCAGCCTCTAAACATAAGTAAAAAACATAAATCAGAATCCACTTTAATTAAACACAATTGACTTGAATGCGATATTTTGCATCTGGCATACTTTAAAACTTCTCGCTAGAAAACCGAATTTAAAACAGCTATACACATTTTCTCTGCACTAACATTTTTTAACATACGTGTGTGTGTGTGTGTTTTGAAGTATATATGTTCCATTGAAAGTAATATAAAGTCGGTCTGACTTCAAAACGTGCCCACAAGTATTTTACATTGAAAGTATATAAGGCCGGTCTGAATTAAAAACGGTGCACGTGTAACTTCTCGCTAGAAAACCTAATTCAAAACAGCTACACACATTTTTCTCTGCACTTACATTTTTCAACATCCGTGTGTTTTAAAGTATGTTCCATTGAAAGTAATATAAAGCCGGTCTGACTTCAAAACGTGCCCACAAGTATTTTACATTGAAAGTATACAAGGTCGGTCTTAATTCATGTTTTCACAACTATTTTACATTGAATGTATATAAGGCCGGTCCTAATTCAAGACGGTGCACGTGTATTTTACATATGTAAAATACGTGTGAGCACGTTTTGAATTAGGACCGGCCTTACCCCACTACTGACGGTAACCCCCTCCCAAAACCAGTTATTTTGTTGCTATACAGTTGCGGTTCCTATATAAGCCCGATGTCGATTTTGTTTTCGCTGAATAACTTTACAAAGTTATTTGTTGCCCATTTACCTTTTCCGAGATTTAGTTGCACGAATTTATTCTTCTTGCTTTCTTTTAATCTTTGTTGTTTTTCACGGTCCATAATCGATGTTCCGTGTGATTGTGTTCTTCAGACGGTACATCGTGGGGCATCTATTTGACTTGACACCGTGTCGCGTATCGACCTTCGCGCCACCGCCAGTTCTGTCGTTCGCTCTAGCGCAAACCACACAGCAGGGGACTGCCTTCCGGCAATTCTTGAATTCATGCCCGACTTTGGCACAGTTTTCGCACCACTGTACCTTTTCTCTGCACTCCATCGATCTATGACCGTAATCGTAGGACCGGTAGCACTGCGTCATCGAGAAGTGATCCCGGGCCCATACTCTTCACCACCTAATTTTGATAGCGTCAGGTAATAACCGCCTTTGAAGTGTGGGGTCACTTCGAAGACTACGTTGGCAAAGGGATCCCTAGAACCCTTTCCTGCAAACCTGAACTTCTCTATGAGGTGGTCTTCCAGCTTCAAATCGCCGAAGCGGAGAGTCTGGCTCGCGATCAACCACACCAGCTCTTCCGCCTTCATCCCCGCTTTGACCCCCGGAAGAACGACCCGTATACGCTTCTTCTTAAAGGTTTTCGCCACGAGTTTTTGCAGTTCCCGCCGACCTTCAACTGCATTACATTACATCCATCAGGACAACCTTAAGCTTTTTCCCCTCAATAGCGCCCTCAGCCTCCGACCTAACAGACTCCGACCGATTGCCCCTCTTTTTCCTTGGTAACGGCTTCTCGTCTCGGTAGACCACCATGCTGACAAAGCTAATGACAAAAGAGCAAACAACGATAGACGCAACTCAAAGAACGATCTGACAGTTGCAACGCTAAAATAACAGAAACGTTGGTCCAATAAAAATACTTTGATTTAAGATAACCCGTAAACATCCCTGTATTTATTTATTTAGTTAAGTTTCAAACCGCCAAATTAAATTTCAAATTTAACAAAAGTACAGTAAACACTATACGTGAAAATAACAACTACGACCAAATAAAATGGTTAACCCAACAAAAATAATTCCATTAAAAATGAACCCTAAACAATACTGTACTTATTTATTTAAATTTTTAAAACCGAAAAATTAAAAGTCTAAATATACACAAGCTAATCACTTCTACAAATCAGATTTATAAACTATTGCACTATTTATTTAAATATAGATATAAACCAATATAACACGGGCTATCGGAATGCGGTAATGGAAACGCATTTACCCCGTGTATACTCGGTGCCTGGTACCAGCTTCAAGTGCTACACCACTAATTACACTAAAACTCGACTTTAAGCAACTTTAAATACGCGTGTACTTAAAATAAAGAATATTTATATTTAAATTATTTCAAAATTTAAATTTTTTAAGCGATTTGTTTTATTCAAAACACCCTAGATTTTGGTTTTTAATTTGTTATTTATTTACTCGCACACTACAAAATTTTCCCGAATTTATTTGATGATTTTACGCGGTTTTTATACGATTCAGGCTTTTTTTGGAAATTTATTAAAAACGCCTTATAAATTATTTTTGAAATTATTTTAGGTTGTTTGTTTATTAGTTTTTGGTTTATTAGCCCGAAATTTGATTTAGTTTGTTTTTATACCCGGACTTTACTTTAAAATTCAATAAAAAACCCGATTTATTTATTATTTAACGGATTACATTATTATTTTTGATTTTATTTCACTGTCCTGTATTTAAAATTGAAACGGGAGCTCTGTAAAACACGTCCGTTCACTTCAAGCGCTAACTAGAAAGTTTCACAACTACTACATTTAATTTGAATAAGGGCCGCTATACTTGCGGCCACGTCCCCAATGCTCCATCCAAAGGTACTACAGTGGGTTTAAACGCGAAAAATAAACGCGCTTCTAATTTATTCTAACTTCATAATTAATCCACCCTAACTAAAAATCTAACAGACTGAAACAAAAACTAAAAACAGGGTTTAAATAATGGTATCCTTAGCGTTGACTTTAGAGTGTGCCCGATCAACAAGACGAGCAAAAATGAGAGGGGGAGGGATCCGTAATATCGGATAACAGGCTCCGGCTCTGCTTACCAGTGCGACCTGAAGGGTCGACTTAAAACTATCCAAATCCAGCTAGCTAATTTAAATTGGATTCAAATTTCTAAGCATTTGCCAAATGTATTAATAGTGAATCCAGCTATTTTGCCTGCTTTATAAATTTACAAATTTGTCCTCCCTGATCTAAGTATTTTATTTTAAATTTGTCCCTAAGGTTTCCTATCATTCCCTAACTGACATATTATATATACAATCTTCTTTTCTATATATATATATATATATATATATATATATATACTGCAGCCAAAAATTGGCGACAGAACGTCAAACGAATTAAATCAAGCCACAAAACAATACAATGCAGGTAAAAATATAATTGTAAAAATAAATACAAATATAATATAAATATATAAATAAACATATAATAAATATATAAATAAATATCTGAATAAGCAAAAGCATGTAACAGTGCATATATAGCAAAAGCAAATACATTATCAGGTGCACTCCCATGAGCATTATATCGACTAGGGCCATTACACAAAAACGTGCTTGTTAGATTATATAAAAATCTGTTTAAACTCACAAATCAAAGCTCATGCGAGTACATCCGCCACAATTTTATTTATTCTTACCTTCAATATAAATTTCTCCAGATCCGAAGATCTGGTCGCCTACCTACATCTATTGGTTTTCTACTTTTATGGGGGAGTTGAATATACACTGTTAAAGTCCTGGTGGATATGCACTAAACGTTCTGGGGGGGGAGATCACAATCACTATCACTTTACTTTTAAGTCCTGAGGGAATGCGCGGTTTTCACTCTATTTTATTATTTCTTTATTTAATACACTCATTTAAATTAATGAGGTTTCCTGATTTAGTTTGTTATTATTTATTTATTTCGTTTATTACCGATTTTCCGCGCGTAGCAGGTGGGACAGTGATTGTTTTAGTGGAGTGTTCGTCGTGCATATTAGAGTTTTAGGTAACTTATTTAATTATTATTATTATTGTTTTTCTTTTTTCTTCTTTTTTTTCTTTTTTTTTGTTTTATGTTTTTTTTGCAGGTTTTGGTTATTATGCTCTTATCATGCCAAAATAACGCCAGATCGAAATTTATAATTTTTCAATCCTCCCACCATCCCCTCCCGACTTACACACGATTATCACCGTCTAACCTCGCAACCCTTCCTGCGAACTCTCTAAAGACTGTCCAGAACGTCTTCTGGTTAGCCACTTCCCCGACTTCCTTAGGCTCTTTGACCATGCTAGACCTACGATAGCTAATTTCGTATCAGCCAACCCTCGATTTGCCGCTTCAAGCGGGTAGTCGAAGAGCACGTGCTCTGCGCTTTCCGGGCCCTCACCACATTCACAGCGGTCGTTGTTGGTTAACCCGAACCTATGTAAATACGCTTTTAGGAAACCGTGCCCTGTTATCAACTGAACCATTTTATGATCGAGTGTACCTCGATCCTGCCTTTAGCTTCTAAGCTCGGTATGAATTTGTGGGTCAACCTGCCCGTGGCAGCGTTGTTCCACCTCTCTTCCCATTGTCGGATTGACTTTTCACGCACCTTTCTTTTAATCAAAGACTTCGGTATCGACGAATGTAATATTTGAAAGTCTCCCGTCGCGGCCTTTTTAGCTAATTCATCAGCCCTATCGTTTCCTACGGTACCATTGTGCGACCTGACCCAACAGAACTTTAAATGTCGAAACTCAAGCGCTGTACGCGCTATCCTCCAGACATCCGCTTAGAGGTCTGTCGAGGTGTTCATGTTTGTTAAAGCCGTCAGCGCCGATTTACTATCACTGACTATATAATACTCGTCTCTGCCCGTATGGTTTATTACGTAATCGATAGCATCTCGTATGGCTACCAATTCGCACTGGAAAATTGTGCTCCAGTTTGCGAGTTTGGTTTCAAACCGAAACACCTCCCTTTCCTGCTTATACACGACAAATGCCGCGCCTGCTTGCCCATCGTCCATACGTGAACCATCCGTATAAATTCTGATACCCATCGCGTCCTCTTCACCCTCGACAAACTCGATTCCTTTAATATCAGCCGGGTGCCCCAACTCAGATACAATGATCTTTCTTGCAATTTTCCTATTACCAAGATTAAGATCTTCGATAATTTCGCGCCCTTTTCCTATATTTATTAATCGCCTATCTCTAATCTCCCTAACGACATATTCGACAGGGAGAGTCCTACTGATCGCCAGGACCGCCTCCGTGGAGGTGGTCCTGTACGCCCTCGCCGCTTTTACCGCGGTTATGCGTTGTACGTTCGTCAATTGACGCACCTCCCTGACTTTACAACCTTCTGCCCATACAGAAGCTGCGTACAGCATAAACCGTCCTCAGCAATTCGCCCCTGAAACCCCACTTTATTTTAGCCGCCGCCATTATTTTATTTGATATTTTGCCGCCCTTACTTTTTATGTATTGTACGTGCGTTTTCCAATTTAATTTATCGTCGACCTTGACGCCGAGGTACGTAATACAATCTTTAAACGGATTTTCGCCCCTCCTAGCTCTAGCCTAGGAGGTCTCTGTCCTGGTTTTGTGCCGAAATAAAGCACCTCTGACTTCGCCGTGTTAAATTTTAATTTTACCGCCTGCGACCATTCGTGTAATTTATTAAGCGCCTTGGTCGGTTTTGTGAGCATTACCATTAACAAACTCGATCTTACAATTAAAAGCGTGTCATCCGCAAACCCAACGATTGAGCATCCTGAGGGCAATTTGACCCTACAGGTGCTCTTCTCATACAACAACTTCCAAAATGTGGGACCAGAACATGACCCCTGCGGGCATCCCCTTTCCACCTAGCGCGACAAAATTCATCCGGAATTTCAACCTGTGCCAATCGCCCCGAGAAATAGCTCTTGACCAAAGACATCAAGTTTCGCGGACAACCTCTACGATCTAACTCGCAAACGATTAATGGCCACCAGGCAGCATCAAATGCTCCTGAAATGTCCAAAGCAACAACGATACAGTACTCTTTAACATCTCTCGCTTGCTTAATTACCCGACAACGAACTCTAACGCGTCGATAGTCGACTTGCCCTTCACGAAACCAAACTGTCGGTTATTAAAACCGTCGCTATCTCGCACTAGGTGCTCAACACGCGTAGTCATAACGTGATCTAAAACTTTCCCTAGCACCGGTAGCAAGCTAATTGGACGATAGCTGCCCGGATCTGACGCATCCGCCTTTTTAGGTTTGGGTATAAATTTCACATTCTGGATTTTCCAGCAACGCGGAAAAACACCCCTTTCTAAACAAAGATTAAACAACCCGACAAAGACACACGGGGCTAACAGGCACGGCTCCAGAGCTGCGTCTGAATTAATTCCATCATGCCCCGGTGCCTTCTTAGGGTTCATCCTCCTAAGAACCTTGACGACCTCGTGAACTAGGATTGCCTTATCAGCACCTGTTCCTTGCGCCTCTGCAGCTTCCTGACGTACTAAATCGTGCGACTCTTCATCCCCTTCGGAATTATCCGATGGAAAGGATTTCTCTAGTAAATATTGCGCCGTGGTTTTAATACCTTCCGTGTATTCGCCATTTGTTTTCTTTATATCACTGAGCGCGATTTTTTGTTGTTTTCCTTTAATTACGCGGCATGCGGTTCCCCAGGGTTCTTTCTCTGAGTTTTGCGTGCAGAATTCTTTGAATTTATTTGTTCGCGTTTCTTCTATTAATATTTTATATTCGCGGTAACTTTGATTATATTCTATTCTCCGTTGTTCTCTTACATCTCCCGAGGCGCATTGATAGCGGCGCCTTAGGTTACGCGTTTCTGCTCGCTTAGTGGTTAGTTCCCGGGTCCACCAGGGTACGCTGTCTTTAAATGTTTTCTTTCGCGGCTTGGAATATGACGACGCGTCTACCACCGTGTCGTTTAATTTTTTCGCGAGTGTTTCTACTTCGTCTGCCTCTCGGCAGTTAAATAGCTCATTTTCGAGCACAGGGATACTTTCACCAAATTTTTGTTTAAATCGCTCCCAATTTGCTTTTTTATTACAGAACCGCGGAAATATAGTTAGCTGCTCATTTACGCTTGTTTTGGTTTCAACGTCCCATGTTATTAATTTATGGTCAGAGAGCGTTTCCTCGTCCGATTTTAATTTCCAATTACAAATCGTTTCTAACATCTCGTGTGAGGTTGCAGTAATATCTATAAAACTGCTGCCACTATGCCCCTCAAACGTAGGTGAATCATTAGTGTTTATCACACTAAGGTCCCATTCCGTAAAAAGATCAGCAACCTTCACAACTACTACATTATAATTTGAATACGGACCGCTATACTTGCGGCCACGTCCCCAATGCTCCACCCGAAGGTACTACATTGGGTTTAAACGCGAAAAATAAATGTGCTTCTAATTTATTCTAACTTCATAATTAATCCACCCTAAATAAAAATCTAACAGACTGAAACAAAAACTAAAAACAGGGTTTAAATAATGGTATCCCTAGCGGTGACTTTGGAGAGTGCCCGATCAAAAAGACGAGCAAAAATGAGAGGAGGAGGGATCCGTAATACCGAATAACAGACGCCGGCTCTGCTTACCAGTGCGACCTGAAGGCTGGACTTAAAACTATCCAAATCTAGCTAGCTAATTTAAAATGGATTCAAATTTCTGAGCATTTGCCAAATGTGTCTTCTTCAAAAAGATGACCCTCTAGTGGAAGTATTATTGTATTACTACAACATTTTTCAACGAGCAGTATATGATAGTTTAGTATAACGCTTTTACTGCATATTACGGACTTTTGTCATTTCATTTGTTTTTTAATTAAATTTAAATAACTTAATGATAGGTAAAATCACAACATCAGACAGCTAGAATAAAAGATGCCTACCCAACATTCCCCCAAGGTTTCCCTTGAGGGTAAAACAACACCAGATCTTGACAAACTCACATCCCTCACTACATACCACCTCGACATCACAGCTTGGCCCTGATTTTTAAAGTCAAATAATCGTCGTACTAACACCCTCTGCCCACCCACTAACGACCGAAATACCACGGAACAAAATATTAAGAGGAAGCCCCAGCCACAATAATCCGAAAGATATGAAACAGTCTATCTTAGAGCACCTAGGAAACCTAGGGACGGACCTTCTTAACTTTATTGACAACGAACTAGACCTAAGTAACCGTTTAAGGGTAGGGGCCCATAAAATCCTTAGAGATAAGATAATAAAATTAATATATCTACAAGCCGAATTAACAGGCGAACATAAATTCATAAAACAACAAAACAACACACTACAAGACAAGATAATCGAAACCAAAGTAGAAAACAGCCATCTGAAACAACAATCAATGCTCAATCCAACCATGTCTTTAAGCACATACGCAAACGTGACGGCTATACCAACACAGACATACGCTAGTGCTGAAGCACTAAAATCAAAAGCTCCAAAACAAGACGCAATTTCAAAAGCGATCTCGAACCAAAATACAACGGTGTTCATAACGTCAAAACGTGGTGAAACACCTAGACAAATTCAAGATATTTTTTCAAAAACAGTAAATCCACTAAAAGACAAAATTAAAATTAAAAACATCCGAACAACCAACAAAGCAGTAATTATAGATACTGATAACGAAACCGATACGAACAAAATTTTAAATCATGCAACCCTAAAACAAACCCTAAATTGCAAAAAACCACGTAAGAAAAAACCCTTAATTATTATATACGACATACCAACGTACCTGAAAGATCAAGACGTGACAGACTTAATTTATACTCAAAACCTTGAACACCTAATTAACAGAGAGGATTTTAATAGGGACTTTCAACTTAGTTTCAAAGCAGGACCGAAAAACAAACCGACTCAACATCATGTTGCGACAGTAAGTGGCAAAGTGAGGAATATATTAATAAATCTAGGGAAACTCTATATCAAATATCGCTGTGTTACAGTGAAAGACTTTTTATTAGTACCCAAATGCCTACGATGTCTCGATCTAGGACACGTCACGAAACATTGCACACGCACCACCGATACATGTGAACACTGTGGGGAAGAAGACTCCAAGCACAAAAGGGCAGACTGCTCCAAGCACGGACAACCTTCAGTTTGCATACCATGCTTAAAACGTAACAAAAAGTGCGCTTCTAACCCTAAAGATTGCCCAACCCACAAAATGTTAATGGACAGAGTCATACAAAAAACCGACTATGGACAGTAAACCTAACCAAACTAAACACAAACAACCCTCACAAATTCAAAGGGACAAAGCAAGGGCAATCACGTATCGACAACATCTTCAACAAACAATACAAGAGAACATGCACACAGACAAAATAGCAACCCACCCACAAACGGAATACGAACCTACACTCACACACAACATTTTCACACAAACACAAGCAACAACCAGAATGCAGCATAAACACCTATTACCCCTAATGGACGACGGAAAGATCAGAATTGGCCAAATAAATGCCATGCACTGTGCAACTGTAATGAAAGAGCTTAGACAACTAGCTGAAACCTTACAATTACATGCACTTTTTATACAGGAACCGTATCTGGTGCAAGGAAGATTCCAAGCATGCCAGTCAGGGCAAGACAAATACATACAGGTAGAAACCCACAAACGGCAGTTTTGATTCCACATTGACAATCACGACAATCCAACGATACAGCGGAGAACACTGTACATGTCTGGAGGTCTCAAAACGGTCGGATTGGAAAGTGGATCTTGGTAACAAGCTACTTCCAGTACAGACTGGATCCCCAGCCGTACATAAACAACATACGCAACATATTACACACTTACAATAACAAGCCAATAGTTATTATGGCAGACGTAAATGGAAAATCTCCGATGTGGCACAGTTTCCTCACGGACGAACGCGGAAAACAAGTCGAAAACTTGATTAACGAACTACAACTCGAAGTAATCAACCTTCCTAATAACCCATCCACATACAACACCCATGCAGGAACAGGAACAAACATAGACGTTACGCTGACAAATGGGTTGGCGTACAACTACATACAAGACTGGCAGGTATTAGAACACCAAACTATTAGTGACCACAACCTAATCACGTTCGACATTGTTATGACAACCAGGCCATTTGACACCCCACAAAACTTCACCAAAGTACAACGATACAAAATGCGAAATACAAATTGGAACAAACTGAGGGATACATTTGTACCCCCACAAGATATAAGAGCAGATGAAAACGTTCACGAGTATACAAAACTACTCACCAACACAATTATACGCACAATGGAGCAAGTGCTTCCAAAACAACGGAAAACACGACACACAAAGACAATTCAATGGACAAGACGCTTACGAAACCTAAAAAAGAAAACACAGCGAGCGAGAAAAAGCTACCAAAACTCCCTAACACCGGCCGAGAGAGCATACCACCTAACAAATTATCGACAACTAAAAGACATATACCAAAAAGAACAGACTGACATGAAAAGGAAGTCATGGGAATTATTCGTGGAAAGACACTTACAAACTGACGCCTGGGGAACACCCTATAAAATCACTCAGGGTAAAATCAAACCACCGATGACTTATTCAACTTTAATAAAACAAGATGGTACATACACAAAAGACTGGGGTGAAACTGCGACACTATTATTACAAACACTTTTGCCTGATGACAACGTTCAAGACGACACTAACGAACAACGACTTAGACGACAAGGACTAATCGACAGAAACCACGTAGGTAACCGACCATGAAACAGACAAGACGACAACTTAGATCTTTTTATAGAAGACGAAGTGAGATACGCACTATGCCAATCGAAGAGCAGGAAAGCATCTGGACCGGACGGAATTCTTGCGGAGATTGGCATAGCGCTACAAGATAAATTAACACCGACGCTAACAGCACTGTACAATGAATGCATACGACAAGCTGTTTTTCCGAACATCTGGAAACAGGCAAATGTCGTGATTATCCCTAAAGGGAAAGGTAAAGACCTCAAACAACCGGGCTCTTTCCGACCCATATGCCTTTTGAACACGCTAGGAAAAACGTATGAAAAACTATTATGTAAACGAATGCAGGACCACAGATAAATCACGGGAGTACATCAAAGACAATACAGCTTTACAGAAAACAAGTCGACCGAGGACGCCATAAACCAAGCAATACAAACCATCAAGCAATCACACAAAGATACGTCCTATTAATATTATTGGACATAGAAGGCGCATTTAATAACCTTTGGTGGCCTTCACTTTTTACAAGACTTACGACCATAAACTGTCCATCACAACTACACCACTTTTTCAGGAGTTACTGCAGGGACAGGTATGTAACCCTACAAGGCACGGAGAGCATTACCAAACATATAAATAAAGGTTGCCCGCAGGGGTCCATATGCGGACCCCTATTTTGGAATATTGTAATGGATGAACTCCTGGAAAAGCTGGACACCGTTGACGAAGTGTTGTCGAAGATTGCATACGCCGATGACATCTTGCTGGTGGTTGAAGACAATTCCAGAAGGGAAATCGAACGTAAAGCTAACATCGCTTTTACCCATACACAAACTTTGTGCAAAACCAACAAAATGACCATAACACAAAAAACTGCATACCTTGTGATGAAAGGAACCCTGGCAAGGGATCCCACCATCAAACTAGACAGTGTAAACATAAGTAGAACACAAAACACAAAATATCTGGGTTTAACATTAGACGAAAAACAAAATTACTCTGCACATATAAACACAGTCTGTGCAAGTGCAACTTCTGCAATGCAGAACATTGCAACGCTGGCCCAAAGGACTTATAAGATACCACTTAATTGCGTAAGGCTATATCTCAACAGTGTGTTCGGTGCTATGGTATCATATGCTGCGAGCGCGTGGGGACATCGCCTTAACACAATCAAACCAAGACAAAAAATTAACAGTACACAACGAAGTGTTTTACTGCGACTGGCGGGGGTTTATGGGACTACCGCACATGATGCACTTCATGTACTGGTGGGAACTATGCCCTTGGCGTAGTAGTGAAACAGCGAGCTGCAATGTACAATCTTACACACAATGACGACCAACAACTACAACGCATCTTAAACACAAACCAACTGCCCACGACAAAGACGGAAATAAAGAACTTCATACTTGCAGAATGGCAGACAAGATGGGATCAAAGCACAACCGGTAGAAGGGTATACGCAATGATCCCAAATATTAAAGACCGCTTAAAAGCCAAATACCTGGTGCCCAGTCGGGGATTTATTCATTACCTAACTGGCCACGGACCCTATCCAACATACAGAGAACGCATGAACTTAGTTGACAACAACATATGCACGTGCGGAGAACTAGGTACACCGGAACATGTAGTATTCGAGTGTAATGACTTACAACCGTACCTCTACGCACATAGACAAACATTATTAAACAAGACCCTACACCAGATGATTTGGAACGAAAACCTTTTTCCACACTTAAATGCACTTACACAAAAAATCACGGCACTCATTCACCAACGTTATCTTGACGGATAAAAGACACAAACAAAACTACCCGGACAGAGACATAAAAGTACCACCTCTCCTCGAACCAAGGCTCTGCCCCGGAGACCAGAGACCGATCTTCTGGAATTCCAAGAGCTCTGCTCTTGACGACCAGAAGCAACAAGATCAAACCATCAACCCGACATTGAAACGATCCAATCCCCTAATATGTAGAATTTGCATGCTTCTACATATTAGCAACCCTGTCTCTAACAAACAATAACCAACAGTAGTAGTATAAGTTAATTTTAAGTAGTAGAATAGGTAATTTTTTTTCTTTTTAACTAACGCTAAATTTTAAGAACTTACACATACCTCAAGCAAACAATACAGCAAACAAATCCTTTCCTCTGAAAGAACCTAATTTTTATTTATGTAATAGTATAAGTTCAAACATGTACAAAATTATAATTCAATCCAACCTTTTAGTAACCTGGGCAAACATAAACACAAATTAACATTTCAAATACACTTCACACACACACACACACACACACACACACACACACATAAACACACAAAACACCTCTTACGCACTGTGCAAACACAAAACATCATTCACACACTTACATTGCCTTTTCAACATCTGGATTTTCGGCTGCCGATGGTCCAGACTGATAAGGCAACATCTGTCGAGCGTTCCTCTTTGACGATTGGGATATCCGGCTTCCGATGGTCCTGGTCCTAAAGGGAGAACGTAACACGGATACCAACATCACACACAACACACACACACAACTCTCTCTCACTTTCTCTCTCTCTCACACACACACACACACACCCACACAAACACACACCTAAACACACGCTTCCATTGCCTTTTCAACATCTGGATTTCCGGCTGCCTTTGGTCCGGACTGACAACGAAATGTCCGTTGTGCGTTCTTTCTTGACGACTGGAATATCCGGCTGCCGATGGTCCTGGTCCTAGAGGGGGAACGTAACACGGACCAACATCACACACAACACACATACACACAACCATCCCCCCCACACACACACACATACACACATAACACATAACGGTTACTTTCTGTGAGGAAACCAGGTCTGCTTAAATTTCAGGTAGCAGACTACTGAAACGTTGGAACAAATAAATAAATAAAAATAAAATTTGTCAAATGTAGTAATAGTGTATTTAGCTATTTTGTCTGCTTTATAAATTTACAATTTCGTCCTTCCTGATCTAAGTATTTTATCCTAAATTTGTCTTTAACGTTCCCTATCATTCCCTAACTGACATATTACATATACAATCTGCTGTTCTATATATACTGTTTGACGTTCTGGCGCCATTTTGGTTGCAGTATATATTTAGAAAGGAAGAGTAGAATAGTGAAGATTGTAATCATAATATAAATCAGTTAGGGAATGATAGGGAAAGCTAGGGATGGATTTAAATTAGTTAGCTAGATTTGGATAGTTTTAAGACGACCCTTCAGGTCGCACTGGTAAGCAGAGCCGGCGTCTGCTATCCGGTATTACGGATCCCTCCCCCTCTCATTTTTGCTTGTGTCTTTTTGATCGGGTACACTCCAAAGTCAGCGCTAGGGATACCATTATTTACAACCCTGTTTTTAGTTTTTGTTTTTAGTTCTTGTTTCAGTTTGTCGGATTTTTAGGTTTGTTAGATTGTTAAAGTTTGTTAGGTTTGTTAGATTTTAGGTTTGTTAGGTTTTTATTTAGAATTTTATTAGGGTGGATTAATTATGAAGTTACAATTAATTAGAAGCACGATTATTTTTCGCGTTTAAACCCAATGTAGTACCTCCTGGTGGAGCATCGGGGACGTGGCCGGAAGTATAGCGGCCCCTTATTCAAATTATAATGTTCTATATATACTGCGACCAAAAATTGGCGACAGAACGTCATACGAATTAAATCAAGCCGCAAAACGATACAATGCAGGCAAAAATATAAGTGTAAAAATAAATATAAATATAATATAAATATATAAATAAATATATGAGTAAGCAAAAGCATGTAACAGTGCATATATTAGCAAAAGCAAATACATTATCAGGTGCACTCGCATGAGCATTATATCGACTAGTGCCATTACACAAAAACGTGCTTGTTAGATTATTTCAAAATCTGTTTAAAATCACAAATCAAAGCTCATGCGAGTACAGCCGCCACAATTTTATTCTTACCTCCAATATAAATTTCTCCAGTATCCGAAGATCTGGTCGTCTACCTATATCTATTGGTTTTCTACTTTTATGGGGGAGTTAAATATGCACTGTTAAAGTCCTGGTGGATATGCACTAAACGTTCTGGGGGGATCACAATCACTATCACTTCACTTTCAAGTCCTGGGGAGATGCGCGGTTTCACTCTATTTTATTATTTCTTTATTTATTACACTTATTTAAATTAATGAGGTTTCCTGATTTAGTTTGTTGTTATTTATTTGTTTCGTTTATTCCCGATTTTCCGCGCGTAGAAGGTGGGGCAGTAATTGTTTTAGTGGTGTGTTAATCGTGCATATTTGGGGTTTGGGTATACTTATTTAATTATTATTATTATTGGTTTTCTTTCTTTCTTCTTTTTTCTTTTTTTTGTTCTTTTTTGCTGTTTTTCTTTTTTTTGGTTTTTTTGGCAGGTTTTGGTTATCATGCTCTTATTATGTCAAAATCATGCCAGGTCGAAATCTATAATTTTTCAATCCTCCCACCATACCCTCCCGACTTACACACGATTATCACAGTCTAATCCCGCAACCCTTCCTGCAAACTCTCTAAAGGCTGTCCAGAACGCTTTCTGGTTAGCCACTTCCTCGACTTCCTCTAGGCTCTTTGGCCATGCTAGACCTACGATAGCTAATTTCGTATCAACCAACCCTCGATTTGCCGCTTCAACCGGGAAGTCGAAGAGCACGTGCTCTGCGCTTTCCGCGCCCTCACCGCATTCACAGCGGTCGTTGTTGGTTAACCCGAACCTATGTAAATACGCTTTCAGGGCGCCGTGCCCTGTTATCAACTGAACCATTTTATGATCGAGTTTTACCTCGATCTTGCCTCTAGCTTCTAAGCTCGGTATGAATTTGTGGGTCAATCTGCCCGTGGCAGCGTTGTTCCACCTCTCTTCCCATTGTAGGATTGACTTTTTACGCAGCTTTCTTTTAATCAACCCCACTTTATTTTAGCCGCCGCCATCATTTTATTTGATATTTCGCCGCCCTTACTTTTTATGTATTGTTCGTGCACTTTCCAGTTTAATTTATCGTCGACCTTGACGCCGAGGTAGGTAATACAATCTTTAAACGAGATTTTCTCCCCTCTTAGCTCTAGCCTAGGAGGTCTCTGTCCTGGTTTCGTGCCGAAGTAAAGCGCCTATGACTTCGCCGTGTTAAATTCTAATTTTACCGCCTGCAACCATTCGTGTAATCTATTAAGCGCCTCGGTCGGTTTTGTGCGCATATCCATTAACAATCTCGATCTTACAATTAAAAAGCGTGTCATCTGCAAACCCAACGATTGAGCATCCTGCGCGCAACTTGACCCTAAAGATGCTCTCATACAACAACTTCCAAAATGTGGGACCAGAACATTACCCCTGCGGGCATCCCCTTTCCACCTCACGCGACAGAACTTCACCCGGAATTTCAACCTGTGTCAATCGCCCCGAGAAATAACGCTTGACCAAAGATATCAAGTTTCGCGGACAACCCCTACGATCTAACTCGCAAACAATTAATGACTACCAGGCAGCATCAAATGCTCCTGAAATGTCCAAAGCAACAACGACACAGTACTCTTTAGCATCTCTCGCTTGTTTAAATTCCCTACAACAAACTCTAACGCTTCGATAGTCGACCTACCCTCCATGAAACCAAACTGTCGGTTATTAAAATCGCCACTGTCTCGCACTAGGTGCTCAACACGCGTAGTCATAACGCGATCTAAAACTTTCCCCAGCACCGGTAGCATGCTAATTGGACGATAGCTGCCCGGATCTGTCGCATCCGCCTTTTTAGGTTTGGGTATAAATTTCCGTTCTGGATTTTCTAGCAACGCGGAAAAACGCCCCTTTCTAAACAAAGATTGAACAACCCGACAAAGACACACGGGGCTAACAGACACGCCTCCAGAGCTGCGTCTCAAGTGATTCCATCATGCCCCGGTGTCTTCTTAGGGTTTATCCTCCTAAGAGCCTTGACGACCTCGTGAACTAGGATTGCCTTATCGGCACCTGTTCCTTGCGCCTCTGCAGCTTCCCGACGTACTAAATCGTGCGACCCTTCATCCCCCTCGGGATTATTCAATGGGAAAAATTTCTCTAGTAGATATTCCGCCGTGGTTTTAAAACTTTCCGTGTATTCGCCAATTGTTTTCTTTATATTACTGAGCGCGATTTTTTGTTGTTGTCCTCTAATTACGCGGTATGCGGTTCCCCAGGGTTCTTTCTCTGAGTTTCGTGTGCAGAATTCTTTAAATTTATTCGTTCGCGTTTTTTCTATTAATATTTTATATTCGCGGTAACGTTGATTATATTCTATTCTCCGTTGTTCTCTTATATCTCCCGAGGCGCATTGATAGCGGCGCCTTAGGTTACGCGTTTCTGCCCGCTTGGTGGTTAGTTCCTGGGTGCACCAGGGTACGCTGTCTTTAAATGTTCTCTTTTGCGGCATGGAATACGATGACGCGTCTACCACCGCGTCGTTTAATTTTTTCGCGAGTGTTCCTACTTCGTTTGCCTCTCGGCAGTTAAATAGCTCATTTTCGAGCACATGGATACTTTCACCAAATTTTTGTTTAAATCGCTCCCAATTTGCTTTTTTATTACAGAACCGCGGAAATATAGTTAGCTGCTCGTTTGCGCTTGTTTTGGTTTCAACGTCTCATGTTATTAATTTATGGTCAGAGAGCGTTTTCTCGTCCGACTTTAATTTTCAATTACAAATCGTTTCTAACATTTCGTGCGAAACTGCAGTAATATCTATAAAACTGCTGCCTCTATGTCTCTCAAGCGTAGGTGAATCATTAGCGTTTATCACACTAAGGTCCCATTCCGTAAAAAGTTCAGCAACCTGCGAGCCTCTATCGTCTTCGATAGGGCTGACCCATAGTGGCGACTTGGCATTAAAATATCTCCCGATGACTAGATTTTTATTTCTGCTGATTTTACGAATAATATTATCTACTTGATTTATCAAGTCTTCGGTTTGGGGATTTTCCCGCCGGGAATCGACCAGCGGGAGGTACGCACTTATAACGTAGAACGCATTTCACCCTGATTTGATTGCGGCTGTCGTTAAAAATTTGTTCGATAAATTATTTAATATAATTCGGGCGCACGTCCCAATATTTAATATTATCCCGCTACGCGGTCGTTTACTATTCGAGTTTAAGGCGGTAACCCCCCTCCCAAAACCTGTTATTTTGTGGCTATACAGGTGTGGTTCCTGTATAAGTCCGATGTCGATATTATTTTCGATTAATAACTTTACGAAGTTATTTGTTGCCCCTTTACCTTTCCCGAGATTTAGTTGCGCGAATTTAATCTTCTTGCTTCTTATGGACTTTGTTTTATCTTTACAGTCCATAATCAATGTTGCGTGTGATTGCGTTCTTCAGACGCTGCATCGTGGGGCATATACACGACTTGGCGTCGTGGCGCGTATCGACCTTTGCGCCACCGCCAGTTCTGTCGTTTGCCCTAGCGCAAACCACACAACAGGGGACTGCCTTCCGGCAATTCTTGAATTCATGCCCAACTTCGGCACAGTTACCGCACCACTGTACCTTCTCCTTGCATTACATCGATCGATGGCCGTACTCGTAGCACCGGTATCACTGGGTCATCGAGAAGTGGTCCCAGGCCCATACTCTTTGCCACCTGAGATTGATAGCATCAGGTAATATACGCCTTCGAAGTGTGGGGGTGACTTCGAAGACTACGTTGACAAAGGGATCCCTAGGGCCCTTTCCGTCACACCTGAACTTTTCTCTCAGGTGGTCTTCTAGCTTCAAATCGCCGAAGCGGGGATTCTGGCTCGCAATCAACCGCACGAGCTCTTCAGCCTTCATCCCCGCTTCGACCCGCGGAAAAACGACCCGTGGACGTTTCTTCTCATGGTCTTCGCCACGAGTTCTTTGCAGTTCCCGCCGACCTTCAACCGCAGCTTCTTGGCGTCGTCACGACCTGTGCACTCCACAACGACACCGCCCTGGCGCGTCCTATGAGCTCCGACAACAACAAACCCATCTCGAGCGGGATCTAAACAAAGACGCAGCGCCCTAGCCATACTTATCAGTTGGTTCGTCACGTCGCGGATATCATCCACGGCGTGCCGAACCATCTTCCTATCTTCCACGACGATAGTGGCGGAGGTCGTCGGCACCTTCCCATACACGCCAGCGTGCGCTTTCCTCACCCTGAACTTCAAGAGTTCCAGCTTATCGAGGTCGCTAGCATCAACGCTACCGTTGCTGCTAATCGACATCGTGCGCTGGACTCTCGAAGTAGAGGGCGATTCTGGCGCCGCAACCACCACGAAAGGCCCCGACTCCCCCGACACGACCGCCGCAGACACATGCTCCTTCTCTACCTCCTCCTGAGTCTCTAACATGACGTCCTTCAGTACTACCTTAAGCTGTTTCCCCCCAACAGCGCCCTCAGCCTCCAACCCAGCAGACTCCGACCGATCGCCACTCTTCCTCCTGGGCAGCGGCTCCTGTCTCGGTGGATCACCATGGTAACAAAGCTAAGAACGAATGACCACCTAAAACGCAACTCAAAAACGACCTGACCGTTACGACGCTAGAAGAATGCAAACGTTGGACCAATTAAAATATTTTGGTTAAAGGTGAACCGTAAACAACCCTGTATTTATTTACTTAAAATTCGAACCGCCCAATTAAATATCAAATTTTAACAAAAATACAACAAACACTAAACGTCAAAATAACAACTGGAGCCAAATAAATTCGCTAGCCCAATAAAAATATCTCGATTCAAAATGTACCGTAAAGAACACTATTTATTTATTTTAAAATTTTTAAACCGCCAAATCAAATTTAAATAAGCTAATTAGTTCAAAATAACTAATTTATAAATAACAACACTTTAATTTCAAATGTATAATTAACAAATTTAAACACGCGCTATCGGAATGCGGTACCGGAAACGCACTTTCCACGTAATCACTCGGTGCCTAGTACGACCTACAACTGTTACACCGCTTAATTACACCAAAAATCGATTTAAAGAAGTTTTTAAGTACGCGTGTACTTAAAATAAGGATTATTTATATAAAATTGTTTTAAAATTTACAGTTTTTGAATTATTTATTTAATTTAAAAAAGCCTAGATTTTGGTTTTTAACTTGTTATTTTATTATACGCGCACTATAAAAATTTTACACACTTTTTTATTGATTTGCACGGCTTTTTACTTAATTTACACGGTTTTTTGTTTTAAAATTTACTAAAAACGCCTTTATAAATTATTTTGGATATTTATTTATTAGTTTTTTGGTTTATTAGCAAAAAGTTTAGTTTAATTTATTTTTAAACGCGGATTTAAGTCAAAGTTCAAGTTACAAGCGCGATTTATTTACTATTTATTTGATGTAAATTTAGTTTTAATTTTTTATTTACTGCCCTGTTTTTAAAATTTAATGCTGCACAATAATAAATATAAAATACAATAAAAGCAAAGCTTCAAATAAAGTAATATATAATAAAACCTGAATAAAAACTTACTGTTTGCTTTTGAAGTGCGACCTCTGCAAGACACGTTCGCTCACTTCAAGCGCTAACGAGAAAGTTTCACAACTACTACATTATTATAATTTGAATAAGAGCCGCTATATTTGCGGCCACGTCTCCAATGCTCCACCCGGAGGTACTACATTGGGTTTAAACGCGAAAATAATCGTGCTTCTAATTCATTCCAACTTCATAGTTAATCCACCCTAAATAAAAAACTAAATAAAAATCTAACAAACCTAAAAATCTAACAAACCTAACAAGCTCTAACAATCTAACAAACATAAAAATCTGACAAACTGAAACAAAAACTAAAAACAAAAACTAGAAACAGGGTTGTAAATAATGGTATCTCTATCGCTGCACAACTACTACATTATAATTTGAATAAGGGCCGCTATACTTGCGGCCACGTCCCCAATGCTCCACCCGGAGGTACTACATTGGGTTTAAACGCGAAAAATAATCGTGCTTCTAATTTATACTAACTTCATAGTTGATCCACCCTAAATAAAAACTAAATAAAAATCTAACAAACCTAAAAATCTAACAAACCTAACAAACTCTAACAATCTAACAAACCTAAAAATCTGACAAAACTGAAACAAAAACAAAACAATAACTAAAAACAGGGTTGTAAATAATGGTATCCCTAGCGCTGACTTTCGAGTGTACCCGATCAACAAGACACAAGCAAAAAAGAGAGGGGGAGAGATCCGTAATACCGGATAGCAGACGCCGGCTCTGCTTACCAGTGCGACCTGAAGGGTCGTCTTAAAACTATCCAAATCTAGCTAACTAATTTAAATCCAACCCTAGCTTTCCCAATCATTCCCTAACTGATTTATATTATGATTACAATCTTCACAATTCTATACTCTTTCTTCCCAAACATATACTGCAACCAAAATGGCGACAGAACGTCAAACAAACAAATATGCCACAAAATACTACAATACATGCTAATAAATAAATAAATATAGTGTAAATTTAAATATAAATAAATATAATTATGTAAATATATAAATAAATGTTTAATAAGCGTTAAGCATATAGCAGTGCACAAAATAGCAAAAGCATCACCCCATTTATCAGGTGCACTCGCACAAGCATTATGTCGGCTAGCGCCTTTACACACCAAAAGCGCGTGTTATATTACTTCGAAAACTAATAATTAATGTAAATCAATGCTTGTGCAAGTACAGCCGCCACAATTTAAGTCTTACCTCGATAATAAAATTCTCCAGCATCTGAAGATCTGGTCGTCTGCCTACATCTAACTGTAACTTACTTCTAAGGGGGGATGGGGTGCACTGCTAAAGTCCTGGTGGATATGCACTAAACGTTCTGGGGGGATCACAATCACTATCACTTCACTCTCAAGTCCTGGTGGGATGCGCGGTTTCACTCTATTTTATTATCTTTGTTTATTTTATTGATTTAATTTAATGAGGGTTTCTGATTTATTTGTTATTGTTTATTTGTTATTATTTATTCCCGATTTCCCGATTTTCCGCGCATAATTATGAAGATAGGCAGTGACTGTATTAATGGTGCGGGGGTTTTTCGTGCATATTGGACATTTGGGTATAATTATCTTTTTTTTTTTTTAAATATCAGGTTTTGGTTAATCTATACTCGTATCCTCACTCATGCCAAGTCAATTTAAATTTTTTACAATCCTCCCACCAACCGCGGTTGTCATTGTCTAATCTCGCGACCCTTCCCGCGAATTCTTTTAAGGCTGTCCAGAACGCCTTCTGGTTAACCACTTCCCCGACTTCCTCTAGGCTCTTTGGCCATGCCAGACCTAGGATAGCTAGTTTGCTATCAGCCAACCCTCGATTTCCCGCCTCAAGCGGGCAGTCGAAGAGCACGTGCTCTGCGCATTTCGCGCCCTCACCGCATTCGCAGCGGTCGCTGTTGGCTAGACCGAACCTTTGTAAATACGCCTTCAGGGCGCCGTGCCCTGTTATCAACTGCACCATTTTGTGATCGAGCTTGACCTCGATCCTACCTCTAGCTTCTATGCTCGGTATGAATTTGTGGGTCAACCTGCCCGTGGCAGCGTTGTTCCACCTCTCTTCCCATTGTCGAATTGATTTTTCCCGCAGCTTTCTTTTGATTAAAAACCTCGGTATCGACGAATGTGATATTCGAAAGTCGCCCGTCGCGGCCTCTTTAGCTAATTCGTCAGCCCTATCGTTTCCTACGTTACCATTGTGCGACCTGACCCAACAGAACTTTAAACGTCGAAACTCTAGCGCCGTACGCGCTATCCTCCAGACGTCCGCTTGGAGATCTGTCGAGGTGTTCATCTTTGTTAAAGCCGTCAGCGCCGATTTACTATCACTGATTATATAATACTCGTCTCTGCCCGTATGGTTTATTACGTAATCGATAGCCTCTCGTATGGCTACCAATTCGCACTGGAAGATAGTGCACCAGTTCGCGAGTTTGGTTTGAAACCGAAACACCTCCCTTTCCTGCTTATACACGACAAACGCCGCACCTGCTTGCCCATCGTCCATACGTGAACCGTCCGTATAAATTCTGATACCCATCGCGTTCTCATCACCTTCGACAAACTCGATTCCTCTAATATCAGCCGGGTGCCCTAACTCAGATACAACGATCTTTCTTGCAATTTCCCTATTACCAAGATTAAGATCTTCGATAATTTCGCGCCCTTTTCCTATATTTATTAATCGTCTATCTCTAATCTCCCTAACGACATATTCGATAGAGAGAGTCCTACTGATCACCAGGACAGCCTCCGTGGAGGTAGTCCTGTACGCCCTCGCCGCTTTTACCGCGGTTATGCGTTGTACGCTCGTCAATTGACGCATCTCCCGGACTTTACAACCTTCTGTCCATACAGAAGCTGCGTAGAGTATTGCCGGCTCAATTGCTCCGCAATAAACCGTCCTCAGCGATTCGCCCCTAAAACCCCACTTTATTTTAGCCGCCGCCATCATTTTATTTGATATTTCGCCGCCCTTACTTTTTACGTATTGTACGTGCGCTTTCCAATTTAATTTATTGTCGATCTTGACGCCGAGGTAGGTAATACAATCTTTAAACGGGATTTTCTCCCCTCCTAACTCTAACCTAGGAGGTCTCTGTCCTGGTTTCGTGCCGAAATAAAGCGTCTCTGACTTCGCCGTGTTAAATTTTAATTTTACCGCCTGCGACCATTCGTGTAATTTATTAAGCGCCTCGTTCGGTTTTGTGCGCATATCCATTAACAATCTCGATCTTACAATTAAAAGTGTGTCATCTGCAAACCCAACGATTGAGCATCCTGCGGGCAACTTGACCCTAAAGATGCTCTCATACAACAACTTCCAAAATGTGGGACCAGAACATGACCCTTGCGGGCATCCCCTTTCAACCTCACGCGACAGAACTTCACCCGGAATTTCAACCTGTGCCAATCGTCCCGAGAAATAGCTCTTGACCAAAGACATCAAGTTTCGCGGACAACCCCTACGATCTAACTCGCAAACGATTAATGGCCACCAGGCAGCATCAAATGCTCCTGAAATGTCCAACGCAACAACGACACAGTACTCTTTAGCATCTCTTGCCTGCTTAATTTCCCCGACAACGAACTCTAACGCGTCGATAGTCGACTTGCCTTCCACGAAACCAAACTGTCGGTTATTAAAACCGCCGCTGTCTCGCACTAGGTGCTCAACACGCGTAGTCATAACGCGATCTAAAACTTTCCCCAGCACCGGTAGCAAGCTAATTGGACGATAGCTGCCCGGATCTGACGCATCCGCCTTTTAGGTTTGGGTATAAATTTCACATTCTGGATTTTCCAGCAACGCGGAAAACGCCCTTTCTAAACAAAGATTAAACAATCCAACAAAGACACACGGGGCTAACAGGCACGCCTGCAGAGCTGCGTCTGAAGTGATTCCATCATGCCCCGGTGCCTTCTTAGGGTTCATCCTCCTAAGAGCCCTGACGACCTCGTGAACTAGGATTGCCTTATCGGCACCTGTTCCTTGCGCCTCTGCAGCTTCCCGACGTACTAAATCGTGCGACCCTATAGCCTTTTGTATTTTTTGATTTTGTTTAACGAGAATTTTCAATAATTGAAAAGAGCCCACGGCAAGTTCTGATGGAAGATGGCTCAAAGTTGAGGAAATCTCAAAGGCAAAGCGGCTAGTCGAACTATATGCTCTGGGTGGAACATGAGCTGTGGGTCGGGGTGGAATTGCTACCACTAATATAAAGAATAAGGCGCCACCGTATTTTTCTATACAGAGAAGACCTGACTCAAGTCCCTTGTACAAGGCTAATGCGGAAACCTTTCTCCTATAGCCGCTATACAATTTTTTAAAAACCACATAATCTCTGAAGTTTCTTACCTTATGGCTCGACCTTGACCTTAGTAATCCTCTGCAGCACCTGTGAACAGATTAAACAAAGAATAGCACTGTTTGTGCCTTCATACTCAAAAATATTTAAATTCAATTGGAATCATCTTTCATTCATCCTAAATGAAAAGAATAGTCTTTTGTTCGAAAATAAAAATCTATTCCTCTAGTATTCAATAATGTGCTTTTATACAAAATATCTTTCTTTCTTTATATCTTGATTAATTTAAATTGTGAAAAATTATTTACAAAGGCACTGGATAAAATCAGTACCAATACCATTAAATGTGGTTTTATTTAACAAATTGACAAAGCATAAAGTTGCTTTCTAAATTGTTGCTTATTTATAACAAAAAGTTAATTAGGGTAGATCTACCTTAATTTTACAATGGATAATTTCAAATAAGTATTCATGAAATATCAAATATAGAAATTTAATCTTTAAGTGCTCATAATTATAAGAATTCACTTTCTCTAACACGTAATGACATCTTCTGATGTTTCATTGAATTAATAAAAGAATGTGGTAAGTAAAAGTTACAGATTCCTATTGCTTGATATTGAAAATATAATTATGGTCTGTCCTTGACCTATTTAGAAGTTTACACAACTTGATTAAACCAAAATTTATCTCGTTACTACGTCCATAGTTCAAATAACATACGAAAACAATTTTTTGTACATACCAGAACTCCGATTTGTCTCAAAAATACCTGCTTGGGAGCTTACGTCAGCATTGAAATACGGAATCCTCCAATTTAGAACGAATTATAGTACTGCGTCCTATTTTCCACACCATGAACAAAGCGTAAAAACCAATCTGCATGTTAATTTAAAGATGCTTGTATTTAAACTGAATACTTTATATATAAATTTCCATGTTAATTTATAAGTAAAGCTGCTTTATGTAATTTAATTGAATACCATTTATAAAATTTCATATTATATATATAACTAAAGTTGCTTGTATTTTAAACTGAATACCATATATAAAAATTGCATTATAATTTAAGTTGCACTGAAAATTTTTAATTAATATCGTTACAGAAACAAATTTACTTACTGTTCCCAACGGCCCTTTGACCAAAAAAATTTCACGTCATCTACGAGTTGTTTCAACAAGTGGACAAATCAAAAATGCCCTTCGTAGATGACATTTTCCTCTCAGGACAACTTGAAACGAATGTGCTTCCAACACAAAAAAAAGCAAAACCATTGTTTCTAAGAACAGGCGACCTGCTTTCACCACAGCTGTGTTAGAAGTGTCGTCAAGCGAGTTGCTGCCCGGCAACACAATCACTTCTCAATTTCCTAAGTAGATGGAGCTATAGGAAGGATACTAAATGGAAACTTTTATTTTGTCACCGTAGAAATTAAATTTTAATTGAATGCTAATACTTTATTGGGCAATAGGTAATGTTTAATTAATGGACTGAATAGCATTATTATGCATTATATTATTTATTATTAAATTAAGGGATTAATTATATGAAAATATTTAGGTAGAAAATAAAATTGCTACAACCCTTCATCCACCTCGGGATTATCCGATGGGAAAAATTTCTCTAGTAAATATTCCGCTGTGGTTTTAAAACCTTCCGTGTATTCGCCATTTGTTTTCTTTATATTACTGAACGCGATTTTTTGTTGTTTTCCTCTAATTACGCGGTATGCGGTTCCCCAGGGTTCTTTCTCTGAGTTTTGCGTGCAGAATTCTTTAAATTTATTCGTTCGCGTTTCTTCTATTAATATTTTATATTCGCGGTAACTTTGATTATATTCTATTCTCTGTTGTTCTCTTATATCTCCCGAGGCGCGTTGATAGCGGCGCCTTAGGTTACGCGTTTCTGCCCGCTTGGTGGTTAGTTCCCGGGTCCACCACGGTACGCTGTCTTTAAATGTTTTCTTTTGCGGCATAGAATACGACGACGCGTCTACCACCGCGTCGTTCAATTTTTTCGCGAGTGTTTCTACTTCGTCTGCCTCTCGGCAGTTAAATAGCTCATTTTCGAGCGCAGGGATACTTTCGCCAAATTTTTCTTGAAACCGCTCCCAATTTGCTTTTTTATTACAGAAACGCGGAAATATAGTTAGCTGCTCGTTTGCGCTTGTTTTGGTTTCAACGTCCCATGTTATTAATTTATGGTCAGAGAGCGTTTCCTCGTCAGTAGGGTAGCTAAGCCGGTTTGGCAACAGAGATCCACAGCAAGATATGTATACGCCGGTTCGAGAACAATATGAACAGCTAAGCCGCTTTGGGAAACAAAACGTGCAGCAAGATATGTATACGCCGCTTTGAGAACAAAATTGTCTTTGTGTGTAAATTTGTTGCGTCGGGGGGTCGTTAGGTCTTTGGGGTGTGCGTTCGGCGGGGTCGTTAGATTTTTGTTGTGGGGTGGTGCGCGTGCGCTGGGGTGGAGATATTTTCTTAAGAAATTTTTTAGCAGCGTTCCCGACGTTAAATATTAAATATTAAATTTTAAAAAATGTTGTGTGTGTAGAAAATGGAGTTCACGTGTTGGTTCGTATTTTCTGGGGTAGGTTAAGCTAAAAATTAAAACGCCGCGGTGAAGATTTTTAATATTAGACAAACGCGTGCATGTGGTAAAGAGTGCTTTAGCTCTCCTCATAAGCTGCGTTTTGTACGAAGTAGCAAATAAAATTAGGAAATATACAAAATGTTATATGATGGAGGTCAAATTTTAAACGTTTGCAGGTAAAATCTTGTAAAAAAGAAGTCGTTCACTTCTCGCAATTTCAATGTCACGATAAAATACTAAGAATTTGCATGCAGTCGAATATAACCTCGTGTTTTTTATTTGGTAATATATATGTAAATCACGTCGACATTCGACTTTTAATATAATGTATTTAATTAACATAAGGTGTGTTGCAAAAACATTTCAAGACAGGTATGTCGTATATTCCTTTTGGTTACATCATCCCAAATAATTTATACAAGTACACTGAACTTGCTTTTATCAAGGATTTCTTGCTTATGGATTAACTTTTACAACTCAAGGTGTAGCATCAAGGTTTTAACGTCACTCTCAAACTATAGAACGTAATAATAATAGCTTTCCTTAGCACCAATATCATTTAGAAAATATGTGTTTCTTTAATATTTATTTATTCATTAAATATTTTGCTCCAAAATTCGTTTAGTAAACTAAGTAAATCTTCATTTTCTTCTTCTGGAAGTAGCAAATAAAATTAAGAAAATATACGAAATGTTATATGATGGAGGTCAAATTTTTAAACGTTTGCAGGTAAAATCTTGTAAAAAAGAAGTCGTTCACTTCTCGCAATTTCAATGTCACGATAAAATAACAAGAATTCGCAGTCGAATATAACCTCGTGTTTTTATTGAAATTATAGCTCTCTGGTAATATATATGCAAATCATTCAACTTTTAATATAATGGATTTAATTAACATAAGGTGTGTTTGCAAAAACATGTTAAGACTATTTCCTTCTTGGTATGCAAATTATACCACCTTTCATAACGATTTATTTGACTCTCAAATAAAAATTAATTTGATCTTATATCAAGAGGTGTTCTTGCTTACATTTTAGCAATTTGAATATATTTAAATATTTAAATGTAATTATACATTTAATTTATGTGGTAATAAAAATTCTTTACTTTTAGCGGTTTGGTGATTGTATGTAGATGACGTATTAGACATTGTATATATATAACTCGTTTAATTGCACAAACGTGATAAAAATTTATAGGTTATGCAAAACGTGCATGTAGTGAAGAATTTAGCGGTGATCTTTAGAGCTTCGTCATTGTTTTTATTCTCGTTGCTTTAGTTAATTAAAGAGAGATTTTAGGTTAAGCAAAATAGGAAATGTGGTGGATGACATAATCACTTTCAAAATGATGAATGGTGGGGAAGGAGCTTCTAAACATGCCCTAAACGGGGCTCTGCCCCATTATTTTGTATTAAATATCAAAAGAATAGGAGAAATTATTCGACTCGTATTTTATAATGGTTTTAATTTAAAATATTGGTGTGTGTGCAAAAAACATGTTAAGACAGGTCACTCGTTATTTTATTCATGATTGCACCACCAAAATAATTTATACAACCACACTGAACTCGTACCCGGATCTATATAACCTTTAAATGTATGCAAATAATGTCGTTATTTAAAACGTGGTGAAGAATTTGGATGGGGATGTACTCATTCTCAAATGCGGAATGGTACTCCATAAGGCGTTCTGAACGGAGGTTTTGCACGCATTAGGTGATTGAATACTTCGGAGATTTTAGGTTAAGCAAAAACGTGCACGTGCTGAAGAATCCCCGAGATTTTTAAAAAATATTTTGTATTAAATATATAATTTTAAAAGAAACACACAAAATTTGAATGTTTTATTTATATTAGTTTCACTTACCAGCTTATTTTAATTACATGCTAATGAGTTCATATATTTTCATACAGTTTGATTGATTCACTGCCGAAACAAAACATTTTTACACAGCTGACAATACTGGGTGTCGTTTTTCAATACAATATCAGTAACTATTTACAATACAGCTGAATACTGAAATGTAAAGTAACTTTCACACATTTACCTACGTGTACTTAAATTTAATTGAATTCTAAAAAATATATGCATATCTATGGCAGGCAACCCAGCATACACCAATTATATCTTCTTAGTGTAAAATTTTATTGTTAGGTGAATAACCAGCAATTTATTATGTAATATTTATTGCTACAAGCATGGTAATAATAATTTGCAATGTGCAAAATACCTCTTTTTGTTGTTAAAAGACCGATTTAATTAAACACTATAAAAGGATTGTGAATTAATTATTCTAGTTAAATTTTACAGTGCTAGAGACACTAATTATAATTAGTACTAGATATAGGTATAACAAAATTTGTATTCCAGATGATAGTATGTTCAAAGGATATTATTATTTAAAAAGACTCTGTAAACATGATTAGTGAAATTATTAAAGTTAAGGAATGTAAAGCAAAAATTTGTTCATAAAAGCAAATATGTTTTCTAAAAGATATGCATAACTTACGGATCTAAACATTTCAACATCTCGCAAACTGAGATAAATATTACTTATTTCTTTGCAAAAAAACGTTTATATAACGCCCTTTAACAACCGCGTTCAGTAAAGTGCATGGTAGTTAATGACCTCGGCGATTGTGCTATTTATAGTATAATTATGACAACATATCCCTATATGTAAATTATATGGTTCTGGTTTATAACTAAAAACAACTATTTTGCATTATATTTTGTTGATCCTGGCAGAATAAATTACAAGTATAGCTACATTGTCAATACATTTTTATTTTCAAACTCGTTTTAATTATTGTAGAATTTAGTGCTTATAAATAACCTACTTTAATTCAATAAGTTATTCTCGTTATATTTCAAATCATTTTAATAGAATTACGCAATGTTAAGTCGTTATTAAAATTAATTTAAACAGAGTTTTTATTGTTATCGCCGTCTGTTGAAGAATCGTAGCAGAATCTGAACTATATCGCTTTTACAAAGCATGTATTCAAGATCACATTTAGTTAGTTTCAAAAAACTTTTTATCATTGTATACGACTTGTTTTAACTTGCAGTAGGTATCAATGACCGAATCAACATTACCACCCGAACATGGTTGACAACTTTAAATTTTATTTTCCTATTACTTTCAAGGTATTAAACATTGGTTATATATATATATATATAGATTTAGCGACATCAGGCAACCTTTTTCTTAATCTTCGTTGGGAATTAAAACTCTCATAGTTTTTAAAATCATCTTTCTTTACGTTTCGATCCATGACCTAGGATCGTTGTAAAATTGTCAAAACCACAACAATCATACAGGAGTATTTATCAGGCAACATATTTCTCGCATGGCTATGACAGCTTTTTGTGCTGTATGTAGAGTAATGATTAACGTTATGCTCTTTTGATTAATTTGCAATTTACCGGGCATGAATCCTTCGTTAAAAGTGAAGGATATTCCATAGATAATTTGAATAACAATCTATCACCACCAACACACCTCTAATTGGATTTTCCTTAAATATATTGCTCAAATTCAACAGAGTCGCCTTGCCAGAGATCATCTCGAGGTTGTTGATTTGTTAATGCTGTTACAAAAACTAGTGGGGGGTTTATCAGACGAATAACTAGGTGATGCTCAGTATCACAACACTTTAGCATTACCTATTTTGATGAATGTGCCATAAAAGCTAGGTACTTGGATAGATCTCGCAGTGAGTGGAACAACAACGATAGTGACGATAGTGGTGCGAAGTTTTCAAGTTAACATGGACAATGTACTGTACGATTTGTTCGAGAGTGAACAACGCATTTTACACCAACATCTGAAACATGCCATAGTATTGAATGATGTAGACAAAATCAAACGTATACTGTTCAAAGTAGGTGTTCATGTTCCTTTAAAGCCTTCAAATGGCTAACGCTGACCAATGATACATCCATTGATGTAATGGACATGCTGTTTAATCAACAGAGTAGGTGCGATCAATTTGTATCAAACTTCATTGATGCTTGCAACGGCAAAACAGAGTTAAAATGTCATCAGGTGCGCGGTGTACTAGACGCAATAGAGAGTAATTATAGTTTGAGCGATGTATATTTCCTTGAAGAATTACTAACCAACCGAGCTGTATTGAGTACGAAGGCATATCCTATCATAAATATAAATGCAACTATAAATCACTGGTCACAGCGATTGACGATATGATTGTAGATGTTGTATATTTCGCACAACCTATGGTATTAAAAAGTATTGATGTTAATTTTAAAGTATAAGGTAAATTATAAGTACCAACCTAATGTAGTTGGCCCTCATAGAACAACATATAACTGGCTCCTCAAGAATTTGGCAATGGAGGGCTCAAAACAGCAACCAGGATGGACGTGTGGTCCGGATTCGGGAAAATGGCCATCAAATAGTATAGATGATTATAAAAAAGTGTATATGCTATTAAAGTTATTGTTTTAGTTTAATACTATTTTTGTATGTAAATCATGCCATCTTGGTAATCCTACCTGATGCGCTATAGATAGCACTTATTAGATATAATGGAGGATGCTATTGTACGTGTCGCATACCTTTTACAATAAATATATATATACCTCGAGTGTTAGTCAAGTACGGGCAGAAATTGTTAGCTGAGAAGGTAATGTGTTTTTACCTGCTTGTTATTTACACATATTCACGGACATCGAAATACTCAAGTTCAACCAAAACAGCGAAAATCAACCTACATCAACGTTTTGCGCTTCGGGCATGAGGAATTATAAACAACTTTCTTGACGTAGAACTAGTGTAGTAATTAGTAGTACATAGATGTAATTTGTGTGCTGTGTGTGTGTGTGTCGCTATAATAAATCATATAACAGTAAAAAATTTTTATTGATGAATGACATATGATGGTAAACAAACACGTAACAGCAAATCTACAAAATATGATTTTGGATATCCAACTATTATGGCTAGAATCTAAATTTAACCATTTCACATATACTTGATTTTTAACTCTCTTCAATACTTTTTCCACTAAATATACATCCGGATAGTGTGTTCGTTGAAGTTCTTCTGCATAGAAGCTGCCTAATATTGGTTGTCCTCGACTATCGCGCAATAGGTACGTTAAAGGATTAGTCAAATGCACTTTGTACACCGTAAAAATTTCGTTAGACCAATTTGGTGTGTATCCCTTGGTAAATTGACCTCTATGTTTACTAATGCGAACATGATCCCCAACAGAAAATTTTTACTCTTTAAGTTAACTGTTTTGATCGTACTGTACACTGTATTGAAAAGTTTGCGTTCATTGCGTTTTGACACATCTACAGGTCGCATGCCGATTGTTCGATGTTTGGTGTTGTTATATGCAGTCACGAGTGAGGATAGTATAATCAGCCATCGATACGAACCATTCAAACTAAATTGTTTCCACATTTTTGACTTTAAGGTACGATTAACGCGTTCTACTACGCAAGCTATTTATTGCTGTACACACTATAATGTGTAATCTCATATTTTCCATTAAAGCCTTAAATGTTGAATTATAAAATTCTTTTCCCAAATCCGTTTGAATGTACCGTGGAATACGATGTTCTTTGTTGAAAATTGATTGAAAAGCGTTTGAAACAGCCTTACCCGTCTTGCGCTTAACCGGTACGGCCCATAAGTATTTAGAAAATACATCGATAACAACTAGAATGTATCTAAATCCTTTATTCATCTTTGCATATGGGATCATTTCCACCAAATCGGCTTGAAACAGCTCGTTTAATCCTTTTGTGATTACATGTCTTCTAGGAAAGTTAATGCGAGCAGGCTTATGTAACTCGTGGACGATTTGCTCCTTTACAGACATATTGCTAATATGTGTGTGTGTGTGTGTATGGTTGACGGCTATATGCGTGCGTTTTAAGTTT
The DNA here is from genome assembly GCA_036346225.1 of Platerodrilus igneus. Lineage (NCBI taxonomy): Eukaryota > Metazoa > Arthropoda > Insecta > Coleoptera > Lycidae > Platerodrilus > Platerodrilus igneus. The sequence continues at coordinate 86,035 of JARFIW010000982.1, read as the reverse complement.
CTCTTGCAACTGTTGAATATCTGCTTGAATTCGTGCAATGTCTATTCTAAATTGTGCTTTCACTTGTTGAATAGCAGCGTCTAATGTCTTATATATGCTATTCATAGAATCATCTATCCGTTTGGTTACGATTTGTGCAACATTAGCGTTCACAGTGGCTGGAACAAGGTTACGCATCATCTCTTCAAAATGGTTAAAGTCTGATCTTGTAACATACTCGCTCGAGAATTGTGTTATCATACTGTTTGTTGTCTCCTTCACAAGCGTGTCTATATACTGCTGAATAGTGGAACCACTTCCAAGCGTTGGTTCGCCCTCTTGCTGGTGTAGCGTTGCTAACCGCGATTCTAAGTACGCTTTCGTGACTGCATCATCATCTTCTTGTGGTGTAGCGACGCGCGCTAATCTCATGTTGTCAAAATCGTAGTAATCATCATAAGAAATATATGAAGCACAGTCAGACGCATGCCCAAACTTGTCGATAACCATCGTGATAATGAATAACAAGTCGCACAATCTACGCTATTATACGCAATTCGCGTAATTCTTCCATAATCGATGTAATTTCGTTTGTGTGACCGGTGTTACCTGCATCTTGCGAGGCGACCAGAAGCTTGAGCCGTTCGCACAGTTCGTTGGGATCATCAAAGTATACATACTCTAGTGGCTTCTCGTTATAATCCATGAGTAGACCACGACCACTCGGGTTTATAGTTTGCTGTCGTAAGCTATACATTGCATTACTTCTTTTTAATGTCCGCATAATCGTTAATTTCTTTAAGTGAGAATTTACCCAAAGGATTGAGAAGGAACAGTTGCTCGTACAACCCTTTGCTACCGTTGTAGCAAAATCGTTCTACACACACCTTTTCACCAATCCCGAAGATAATGTCCGAATCACCAATCATTAATTTTCCTGTCTCCGGATTAAAACGTACTTTATCCCTGCGCAAGTGCTCCGTGTCATTGTTATAAATACCAGTAAAGTTGGAAAACAGATTATCGACATAGTATCTTACCGATGGTAAGAATCGTTGTAAGTAGGTCTGATGTTCTTCGCTGTTTAGGTACCGTTCGTACTCTGTATGGGTCTCTGGAGTGTTGCCGCTACTCTCCGATTCTTCGAAAGTGGACTCCACAGACTGGACTGGGCTATGAGGATTGTGTTCCCATGCCTCCTCTATTGGTGGTGCGGCGATTGGTGTGGAACTGCGCATCTGATCGAGAAATTTAGGGCGTCTTTTAGGAGTAGATTGTACGTCATGTTGTTGTGGTAACCAGTGCTGGCTTTCGATCTTGGACTCCTGTTTAATATCTTTCAGCAGACCGGTCTGAAGTGTTTGTAAACGTTTTGTAATAGGTGCATAGACTTTACTTAATGCAAGCTCCTTTTCAACCACACCTGCTTTTAGCGCTTGTAATTTCCTCTTGACTGCCTTTCGTACTTTTATGAGTTCTCGTTTGGTTTTCACGTCGTCTGCCATCGTCTAGAAACGGGTAGGAAGTGATATGCTATTTATGTGCTTTATAAGTATATATAGGTGTCAAAACCTTTTCGGTAGCGACCGTTCTGCAAATCGCCATCTTTATTGATCACCAGAAACCCATACCGATCTCGCCAGCATAAGCCGCACAATTCTTTAAACCGGTTAAACGACATATCCGTGTTTACATGGTCAGCGTATACGTGTTTTAAATTGAGTTCGTCTTGTTTGAATAGCACTAGGACATTAGCATTGTCTCTAATCAATTGTTTAGGTATTTTGGAATAGGTCTGACATAGGTAAAACAATCAATGGCCTTATGTCGACCTAAAGAAAAATATTCTCGCATTACATTTTGTTTATCGCACGACACGTCATCGAAAATAAATATCGAATTAGGTTTTGCATCCGCTGGAGTAACAATTGCATCCCATTTGTTAAACGCAAAATATCCTATTTCTTTTATTGGTTGTAATAACCTCTCTAGGTACTGATACTTTTGTTGATACAAGGATTTTGAGTAGAGATAAACGTTTTCAAAGCGTACACCATTCGGATGTTTCAAGAGACCGATGACTACATTAGTTTTACCACAATTGGATGGACCTGTAATGATACACCGTATTGTTGATGGTAATAGTAGTCCATGCTTTTGCACGTTAGTGTTGTTGCTGCAGTTGTGGTCCGTAATTGGCAACGCCAATTGTTGCTTTACCAGACGCATTCTATCCATATACTAAAACGTAATTGCAGTATGGTAAGCATTTAAGCGAGTAATTCTACACGCATGACCAGTCTCCTTTAAACCTTTCGACTGACAAGATTAATGAAATCCTATCGTGGCTACGGGTTACTCAATAGTGCTATCAATCGTTTACCGGTAGAATTACATTTACCAGGATATCGCTTCTGTGGACCGGGTACTAAGCTTCAGAAACGCCTCGAGCGTGGTGATATAGGTCGTAATCCCTTAGACGAAGCCTGCAAACTACACGACATCTCCTACGATCTTTCTACAGACTTAACAACCCGACACCAAGCTGATCGACGTCTTGCCGAAACAGCACAAAAACGTCGTACTGCACCCGACGCTTCGTTAGGTGAAAAACTTGCTGCGTTTGCTGTTGGTTCTGCAATGAATGCCAAAGTTAAATTTGGTATGGGTTGTCGCAAGAAAACGATAAGGTGTAAAGGAAAACGACGTGGTCAGCGTCTACGTACAGGAAGTGGTATACCATTCAAGCGTTTAATTCGCACCATTTGGGAACGCATTAAAACGTTCGTCCGACCGACCTTATTAAAACTGCTAAACTTGCAGTGGCACCGATTAAAGATATAACAGATGAAATTCGTGGCATCCCACGTGTAATCCCTGTACCCAAAACTGGTGGTTTCCTACCTTTGATACCTATTTTGCAGCCCTTTCCGCAATTGGAGCGTTGTCGGGTGGAGCAGCTGGGATTGCAAAAGCTGTCAACGATGCTAAACTTGGACAACAACAATTAGATGAAGCGAAACGACATAATATGGCACAAGAGGCAGTGACACTTGGAAAGGGTCTCTATTTGAAACCTTATCGCCGTGGACATGGACTGTACCTAAAGCCTTTTCTTACACACGGGCAAGGTTTGCATAAACAAAGACAACGAAAAAAAAAAACTCAACGCATTCGTTAAACCTACCTATGCGAGCGTTGACCAATGTTGACTTGAACAAATACATAAAACGTTTACCAATATCCCACTTTCGTGGAATATTCATGCGCAATTCACTTCCAAACACAATTCGTTGGCGAGAATGTGGTATTCTTAATCATGATACTACACGTGGTGTGGGAACTCATTGGACCGCGTACAAAAAGATGGTTCAAGGGCAGTCTATTATGATAGCATTGGTAATCTACGACCTCCGAGGAACTTGTCAAATACTTAACCTCATCAGGACCATGCACTCTCTATTATAATTATGAACAATTTCAACCGCTTAACACTGTTACCTGTGGACACTTCGTATTGAAATTTTTACTGCAAAATAGTCCTCCGTTAAGTTTCTAACAACGTTATATATTATTTGATTTTAGTGTATTTTTAACTGTTTTGTATAAAAGTGTTTAATTAAAACCATATATTGCAAGTGTTTCAGGAATTTGCTTTTATTACCCCATCCCAACTACGAATACGACTAGTTGTTAGTTTATCGTCAACCACCGAACATGTACACATTTACTTTAACTGGAACTGAAACTACGCTCACCGCAATCATCAACCCACCAATTGTTCTCGATGATGACCATGAATACGTTATTGGTCTTACAAACTTTGATACATATTTTTCAATTCCCAATGTAACGGAAGCGAACAATAAATTTTACATTGATGACATCGTGCTTACTTTACCAGAAGGAACTTATGAAGTGGCAGATATTAATAAGTTCGTACGACGTAATCTGAAAGATCCCCGTGAACGCACTTCATCCAAACGTTATCTTATTGATATTCGAACCAATAATAACAGTTTACATACAGAAATCAAAGCATCAGGTATAGTGGATTTTACACAACCAAATTCACTTGCTTCGTTGCTGGGTTTTGAGAAACGTAAACTACCAGCTCTCACTACTGCTATTTCGGATCATCCGGCACAAGTCTTTCCAATCAATTCAATATGTATTGAATGTAATCTTGTGGTCGGATCGTATCGGAATAGCAAACCTGTACACATTTTGCATCAATTCTTTCCTGCAGTTGCTGCAGGGTACAAGATTATTGAAAACCCCGTAAACGTCACCTATATGCCACTTAATACACGAATCATCGATCGCATCATTGTTAAAATAGTTGATCAAAACGGTAATCTCATCACTTTTCGTCGGGAAACCATCACGATTAGACTTTATCTAAAGCGTCTTTAAACAATGGTTTTGCGCTATGAGCATAAACCACCAAAACCTATTAATAGACGCATTGTCAGCACCTTTACCAGTTACAAGACACCAGTGCACCGATTAACACCGGAAAACGTTAAATTTCTGCAAACATTAGGACTCAAAGTGCTACATAGTTAAAATGGATAGTAATATTTTAAATGTTACGCAACGTGCTATATTTGATACAACCATCGTCAATGCCGACAAACATATGCATACTCCGTACTCCAATACCACGTATGAGAAGAACGATGTTATACGGATTCCAATAGAAAACGAAGATGTCTATACACTACCATGGGACAGCGTAATTTATATTGAGGGTACAATGAATAAGTCAGATGGTGGCGTTTCGCCTACAGCCGATTTTGTCAACAACGGAGTTTTATTTTTATTTGATGAAATTCGTTATGAACTTGGTGGAAAGACTATTGACCGCGTTCGTAATCCAGGTATAACTACGACTATTAAAAATTTCCTATCCTACGATTATAGCGAAAGTCGTCGCTTTAGAAACGCCGGTTGGTCCCCATCGATAAGCTTGATCTCGTTGATGCTAATGGTCATTTCAACGTATGCATTCCCTTGCGCATGGTTTTAGGATTTGCGGAGGACTACCGAAAAATTCTTTTGAATATCAAACAGGAGCTTATTCTTATTAGAAGTAGTGCTGACGATGCAGCTATATCGAATTCTGATACCAAAGAGTCAATCAAAATTACTATTACACATATATCATGGCGGATTCCACATATAACCGTTGCAGATGGAGCGCTTAAAACTACTCAAACATATTCAACGCAATGCCACCATGGACATAAGCTTTCGCAGTTGGGAACTACACGAATATCCAGAATTACATACAACACACACGCATACCTGGGCCGTGAAGACGGCTTCTCAAGTGGAGAAACCACGTTTTGTTATTGTCTGCTTTCAAACCGATACATCACGCAAAAGGGGCGCAGTCAGTTCGACCACTGTAAGTTGACCAATATGAAATTACATCTGGGTTCATCTATGTATCCTTACGATAATCTTAACATTGATTTCGATACCAATCGCTATTCTATACTATATGAGATGTATGCACAGTTTCAACAATCGTACTACGGGGTATCAGCGAGCCGATATTAACACCCAATGAATTTCAAACGCACGCTCCACTTGTAGTCATCGATTGTTCCCATCAAAACGAAATAGTGAAAGTGGGAGCGGTTGACGTACGATTAGAATTTCAAATGAAAAAAGCGCTTAAAGCTCACACTACAGCGTACTGCCTCATTCTACACGATCGTTTGGTCCGCTACAATCCTGCAACCAGTGTTGTGAGTGAAGTCTAAAATTAATAGTCCATTAGTTGACTACGTTCAAAGGTTTAAAATTGCACATAATAACTTTGTGTTTAAAGAAATGGCTGTTTTACAACTATCCCTATCGAATGGAGTTGCGATAACATATGTGCTGAAACCATCATATTCTTGGAACTGTCTATCAGCTCGCTTCAAATACCAAAAGGTATGGTTAAGCAGAAACTTTCACGGTATATCTTGAGATGATGGCAATTTACAATGAATTTCCACACCTAAATGTTATTAACCTAGAAGACTTAGGGTGTACTCCTCTACATAAATTAAAGTATTACACCAATTCACACAAGTGTTTCTAGCATACCACACGACATTCGTCATTCAATTGCGCAACCACAGATGTAATTGTACTCAAAAACTGGTTTGTACATATAACCAATTATTCATTTTAATAAAGAATAATGTTTACATTAAGTAGTGTTTTTATTTGTATATTTTATACCTACATACATACATATTCCTTGAGACTAGTAAAATGTGTTTCAAAAAATGTCTTGAAATAAGTTTAATTGTAAAACTTACTAACGAATCTGTAAGTATCATATTGAAAATTCCTCTTAACGGATATGTATTTTGCATTTTTATGCAAACTTTATGTTACAATAATACAATTAAAAATTATATTCTACTACCGAGGTATTAAATTTTAAAGTATGTTATAGTTGTGTAAACATAAAAGCATTGCATAGGTTTTTATCATCAAAGTAGTACATTTTTATTTAATCCCACCTGCAAAATGATTAATTTCTTAAACCTAAGTTTCATAAAATTTATTCTCCGAAAATCAACCAACTATAAACCAGAACTATTAAATTTACATAAATTTCGGTGTTATTTTAATTTAAACTATGCTCATAAAAGTCGTTTATGTATATAGCACCAACATTGTTACTACCTATGAATATCAAATCTTTAAAGAAATTTACAGTCATGATTAATTAATAAGTGGTCTTTTCATTTGTACACATTTTGTATATGTTGTTTTAGTTCCATTGACGACCTATTATTAGTAATCTGTTTATTATTTTATTGACGATATAAATTTTAAGATTGGAAGGGAACGATAAGAAATCTTCCTCTGACATTTATATGCACTCCGCATAGTTGTTTAAGGTAGCAAATATAAATAAGCTGTTTAATGTGTTGTAGAAGAATTTTTACCATTGTATTATCGGTATGTATAAACTTACTTACTTAATGTGTTTTTAACGGAAGTAGAAATTATGAATTTTGGTAATTAGCAATTATGCTAAAATGATTTGAAGTTATGCAGTTTCCATATATAATTTACATATATTGGTATGTTGTTATAAATATCACAACCTCGAGGTCATTAACTACCATGCACTTTACTAAACTATAATTAATAAAATCCCCGTACATTTAACTAAGATACATTTTTCTTAATGTGGAAGTCTTATCTATATTTTATTCAAATAAGAATCTGCTACCGCCACCTACAAAAGATAGGGACAATTAAAGAATGTAAGTTTTGTAAATAAAACATTAAAATATTGTGTGTTTCTTTTAATATTATATATTTAATACAAAAATAATTTTTGAAATTCTCGGAGATTCTTCAACACGTGCATGTTTTTGCTTAACCTAAAAATCTCCGAAGTATTCAATCACCTAATGCGTGCAAAGCCTCCGTTCAGAACGCCTTATGGAGTACTATTCCGCATTTGAGAATGAGTACATCCCCATCCAAATTCTTCACCACGTTTTAAATAACGACATTATTTGCATACATTTAAAGGTTATATAGATCCGGGTACGAGTTTAGTGTGGTTGTATAAATTATTTTGGTGATGCAATCATGAATAAAATAACGAGTGACCTGTCTTAACATGTTTTTTTACATATACACACACATATTAAATATATATTGAAATTGCTAAATGTAAGCAAGAACACCTCTTGATATAAGATCAAATTAATTTTTTTATTTGAGAGTCAAATAAATCGTTATGAAAGGTGGTATAATTTGCATACCAAGAAGGAAATAGTCTTAACATGTTTTTGCAAACACACCTTATGTTAATTAAATCCATTATATTAAAAGTTGAATGATTTGCATATATATTACCAGAGAGCTATAATTTCAATAAAAAAAACACGAGGTTATATTTGACTGCGAATTCTTGTTATTTTATCTTGGTAATGAAATCGGAACAACATGTTTTACAAGATTTTACATGCAGACTTTATAATTAGATCCATTATATCACATTTCGTATATTTTCTAAATGTTATTCGCTACTTCATACAAAATACAGCTTTTGAGGAAAGCTAAAAAATTCTTTACCACTTGCACGTTTTTACTTAACATAACAAAATTCTTCATATAGGTAAAATCACCACTTCGCTATGCTCTCTGCTACCTAGTTTCGGCTACTTTTCCAAGGTCGTTGTGACGTCATAGCCTTTTATAAATAAAGAACAATGTAATACTATTCTAAAATTTTTATTCTGGCATTATACATAACAAAATTTAAAAATATTTAATGCCAAGCATGGAGCCATTTAAACTTAATTTTAATTTAAATTCGATTGTTTAACATGGCGAACAACCAATGTAAGAATTAAGATATACAAAAATTTGTGTGTCAGATAACAAATCCTGGTGTTAATAAACAACTTGGAAATTATATACTAGATTTTTTACGTTGTCCAGATGCACGTTTAAGAGCAACATTCGCGTCTACTTTGACCAAAGAACACGGTATTACGCAATTGGAAGCGACAATATAAAACTGTACAATTGGAAGCTATGTCAGTGCGGAACGGGTGTATAATCCCTTAAAAGACTGTTTAACCTTATTGGAAGATAGTAAGTTATACTTCCTAAAGGTGCCAATGTACTCGGTACCGCCAAAATGTGGAGTAAGTTATCGGACAAGCTTCAAAATAGCTGCTGTTTAGTGTATAATAACCTGCTACAGTACATGTATTGGGGGAACGGCAATACAAAGAAATTGACGGGCTTGCAAATTAGGTTGTCAGAAAAACCAGAGAAAAGGGAAAAATTGATAAAGTATGTGCTTTCAGCTTTTAGTTTTAACTATTTACCTGTAAATTATTTGGAGATAGTAGAGTAGGACGACAGCCAAGATAAAATAAAAATCTTACACTAGTGCTACATTAAAGCAGGTAACATATTTTACACAATCTGTAACACCATATTCTACAATTCCAAAAGAAATAATCATTTCGGTATCGGGGTTGATAAGTACGCCTAACATTCGCCCAGAGGTTGTACGACAACGCGTAAATATTGGCAGTAAACTCTCTCCGTTGACGCTGCAGGAAATTGTCCTATGCACGCCATACGCTGTAAGTGGAAGAAAAAGACAGCTGGAATTAGAGGAAATGCATGCAAAAAGGCGAAAGTTGGACTAATTGGAAGACACTGCGATAATACGCGAACAATACAAAGATATGTTAGACAAAGAACATCTTATTAGAGAAAGAGGAAAGGATTAAAAGATTATTTTATGTGCCGATGGACTGACTTGGATACATCCGCGTTCTACAAGCTGTATGTATTTGTGGCTAGTAAGAAAGACTCTTTTTAGAATTTTAGAATAGTATTACATTGCTCTATATTTATAAAAGGCTATGACGTCACAACGACCTTGGAAAAGTAGCCGGAACTAGGTAGCCGAGAGCATAGCGAAGTGGTGATTTTACCTATATGAAAATGAAAATAAAGAACTTTTAAATTTTTAAATAAATTTTGGTAGGAAATATTTAACAAATAAGTATATGTTAATGAAACACATATTTTCTAAATGATATTGGTGCTAAGGAAAGCTATTTTTATTAAGTTCTATAGTTTGAGAGTGACGTAAAACCTTGATGCTACACCTTGAGTTGTAAAAGTTAATACATAAGCCTTGATATAAGATCAAATCAAATAATTTGAGAGTCAAATAAATCGTGATGAAAGGTGGTATAATTTGCATATATTTTAAATTCATACGGGTATAATTAAAAGATTATATGTTAGATCCGACTGCAAGTTCAGTGTACTTGTATAAATTATTTTGGGATGATGTAACCAAAAGGAATATACGACATACCTGTCTTGAAATGTTTTTGCAACACACCTTATGTTAATTAAATACATTATATTAAAAGTCGAATGTCGACGTGATTTACATATATATTACCAAATAAAAACACGAGGTTATATTCGACTGCATGCAAATTCTTAGTATTTTATCGTGACATTGAAATTGCGAGAAGTGAACGACTTCTTTTTTACAAGATTTTACCTGCAAACGTTTAAAATTTGACCTCCATCATATAACATTTCGTATAGTTTCTCAATTTTATTTTCTACTTCGTACAAAACGCAGCTTATGAGGAGAGCTAAAACACTCTTTACCACTTGCACGCGTTTGCCTAATATTAAAAATTCTTCACCGCGGCGTTTTAATTTTTAGCTTAACCTACCCCAGAAAAATACGAACCAACACGTGAACTCCATTTTCTACACACACAACATTTTTTAAAATTTAATATTTAATATTTAACGTCGGGAACGCTGCTAAAAATTTCTTAAGAAAATATCTCCACCCCAGCGCACGCGCACCACCCCACAACAAAATCTAACGACCCCGCCGAACGCACACCCAAAGACATAACGACCCCCGACGCAACAAATTTACACACAAAGACAATTTTGTTCTCAAAGCGGCGTATACATATCTTGCTGCACGTTTTGTTTCCCAAAGCGGCTTAGCTGTTCATATTGTTCTCGAACCGGCGTATACATATCTTGCTGTGGATCTCTGTTGCCAAACCGGCTTAGCTACCCTACTCTCGTCCGACCTTAATTTCCAATCACAAATCGTTTCTAACATATCGTGCGAGACTGCAGTAATATCTATAAAACTGCTGCCCCTATGCGTCTCAAACGTAGGTGAATCATTAGTGTTTATCACACTAAGGTCCCATCCCGTAAAAAGATCAGCAACCTGCAAGCCTCTATCGTCTTCGATAGGGCTGCCCCATAATGGCGACTTAGCATTAAAGTCTCCCGCGATAATTAAATTTCTATTTCTACCGATTTTACGAAGGATTCCTTCAATTTGATTTATTAAGTCCTCTGTTTGAGGATTCTCCCGCCGGGAATCGATCGGCGGAAGGTAAGTGCTTATCACGTAAAACGTATGCAATCCCGTTTTATTTCTGCGGTGGTTATGAACTCATTCGACAGATTGTTTAGGATTATTCCGGCGCACGTCCCATTATTTATTATTATTCCGCTACGCGGTCGTTCGCTGTTTGCGTTTAAAACGGTAACCCCCTTCCCAAAACCTGTTATTTTGTGGCTATACAGGTGCGGTTCTTGTATAAGCCCGATGTCGATATTATTTTCGGAGAATAACTTTACGAAGTTATTTGTTGCCCCTTTACCTTTCCCGAGATTTAGTTGCGCGAATTTAATCTTCTTGCTTCTTATGGACTTTGTTTTATCTTCACAGTCCATAATCGATGTTTCGTGTGATTGCGTTCTTCAGACGCTGCATCGTGGGACATCTACTCGACTTGGCGTCGTGGCGCGTATCGACCATCGCGCCACCGCCAGTTCTGTCGTTTGCCCTGGCGCAAACCACACAGCAGGGGACTGCCTTCCGGCAATTCTTGAATTCATGCCCGACCTCGGCACAGTTACCGCACCACTGTACCTTCTCCCTGCATTCCATCGATCGATGGCCGTACTCGTAGCACCGGTAACACTGGGTCATCGAGAAGTGGTCCCGGGCCCATACTCTTCGCCACCTGTGGTTAATAGCATCAGCTAATATATGCCTTCGAAGTGTGGGGGTCACTTCGAAGACTACGTTGGCGAAGGGATCCCTAGGGCCCTTTCCACCAAACCTGAACTTCTCTCTCAGGTGGTCTTCTAGCTTCAAATCGCCGAAGCGGGGATTCTGGCTCGCAATCAACCGCACGAGCTCTTCAGCCTTCATCCCCGCCTCGACCCCCGGAAGAACGACCCGAGGACGTTTTTCTCGATGGTCTTCGCCACGAGTTCCTTGCAGTTCCCGCCAACTTTCAACTGCAGCTTCTTGGCGTCGTCGCGACCTGCGCACTCCACAACGACACCGCCCCGACGCGTCCTACGAGCTCCGACAACAACAAACCCATCTCGAGCGGGATTGACCCTCTGCTTCAGGGTCGTCATCACGTCGTCCTTCTGGCCCGGCGTGGCGTCGACCCTAACTGCAAAGGTAGGCGTTGCACCCGCAGCAGCTGCAGCCTACGACACCTTCCGCGGCATCGGCACCTCCTGGCCCCGAGAACACTGCTGCCCTGAAACAGAAGCAACTACCGCTGAATTTTCCCCGACAACACCAGCTCTCCCAGGACTATCTAGGCAAAGACGAAGCGCCCTAACCATACCTATAAGTTGGTTCGTAACGTCGCTGATATCATCCACGGCGTGCCGAACCATCTTCCTGTCCTCAACGACGATAGTGGCGGAGGTCGTCGGCACCTTCCCATAGATGGCAGCATGCGCCTTCCTCACCCTGAACTTCAAGATCTCCAGCTCATCGAGGTCGCTAGCATCAACGCTAACGCTGCTGCTAGTCGACATCGTGCGCTGGGCTCTCGAAGTAGAGGGCAATTCTGGCGCCGCAACCACCACGGGAGGCCTCGACTCCCCCGACACGACCGCCGCAGACACAGGCTCCTCTACCTCCTGCACCTCTTCCTGAATCCCTAACATAACATCCTTTAACACTACCTTCAGCTGTTTCCCCCCAACAGCGCCCCCAGCCTCCGACCTAGCAGACTCCGACCGATCTCCCCTCTTCCTCCTGGGCAGCGGCTCCTCATCGCGGTGGACCACCATGCTGACAAAAATAACGTCAAAGAATGACACCTAAAACTCAGCTCAAAAACGACTTGACCGTTACGACGCTAAAAGAACGACGCTAGAAGAACGCAAAACGTTGGTTCAATAAAAATGTTTTGTTTAAAGGTAAACCGTAAACAACCTTGTATTTATTTAAACTTCGAACCGCCCAATTAAATATTAAACTTTTTAACAAAAATACAACAAGCAGTAAGCGTCAAAATAACAACTAGAATCAAATAAATTCCCTAACGCAATTCGATTCAAAATGTACCGCGAAGAACACTATTTATTTATTTTAAATTTTTAAAACCGCCAAATCAAATTTAAATAAACTAATTACTTCAAAATATTAAAACATCTAATTTATAAATAACAACACTTTATTTTTAAATGTGTAATTAACAAAATAAGGTCGAGCGCAATTGGAATGTGGTAACCGGAAATGACCTTTCACTTTATCGCTTGGTAACTAGCACAACCCGTAACTGATACACCGCTTAATTACACCAAAATCGATATTAAAGGAACTTATAAGTACGCGTGCACTTAAATTACGGAAAATTTATATTAAAATTGCTTTAAAATTTACTGTTTTTGAGATATTTATTTGATTTAAAAAAGCTTAGATTTTTGTTTTGTGGTTATTATTTGATTATACGCGCACTATAAAAAATTCACACACTTTTTGGTTGTTTTACCCGGTTTTTTACTCGATTTACGCGATTTTTATTTTAAATTTATTATTAAAAATGCCTTTTTAAGTTATTTCGAAATTATTTTTGAGTATTAGTTTAGTATATTTTTGTTTTATTAACCCGAAATTTATTTAGTTTATTTTAAAACGCGGATTTGGTTTAAATTACGAGGACAACGCGATTTATTTAGTTTTTATTTAGTTTAAATTCTGTTTTAAAATTTTTATTTTACGGCCCTGTATTTAAATTTTGATGGCACACAATTATAAAAATAAAACACAATAAAAAACAAAGCTTCAAATAAATAAACTAAAAATAAATAATAAAAACCCTAGATAAAAACTTACTTCTTAGTTGCTGAAGCGGAGTTCTGTTAAACACGTCCGCTCGCTTCAAGCGGTAACTAGAAAGTACTGCACAACTACTACATATACATTACATTTGATTTTCCAATGCTCCACCCGAAGGTACTACATTGGCCAGGAAGCGAGTTTTTTTTTTACCTGGAAAATTTAGAATTTTGCCGAACCCTTGCTGTTCCAAGCAAGGTAGGGATCTTTAACGTGCGTGACAACACTCACACACGGGACCTCCATTTTTCCTCTCATCCGAACGAGGGTGTATTTTTGTGAAAAATGCTCGCCTAACATTTTTCAAGCGGACCGTGTCGGGATTCGAACCCGGGACCTTGGGCGTAGTAGTCACACACATACCACTACGCCACGGAGCCGCCTGCACAACTACTACAGCTGACGGACTTTTGGAATCCCTAAAACAAGCCCTGGAAGAGGTATAAATACCTATCGAAGACTGTGTGGCAGATGCCTTTGACGGAGCATCAAACATAAGTGGACCCTACAATGGACTTACTACCAAGCTATTATACCAAATCTCATTTATACATGGTGCTATGCCCATGTACTGAATCTTGTACTTTCTGATACTGCACAGGTTCTTCCTATCACTGTTTTCTTTTTCGGACTGTTTCAAGAAACAGATGTATTCTTGAAGGAATCACTAAAGAGGCAGCATAAGTACATGGCAAAATCCAGTCTATAAGCTAGTAGCTATTGGTGCTACACCTTGGCGAAGCCGATATGATGCCTGTTCTAAGATTTTTGGAAAAATTGATGTCTGGACGTCAAAGGAACCCCAGTCTCAACCAGTTAAGTACGTCTTTTTTGAACTGACTGTCATTGCAAAGAATGGCTTTATGTACAATGGCAAAGTAAAAAACGATGCTGCAACCCTTCTTAAGAAGTTTGTTAGTTTTGAAACTGTGGTGACGGCCATGATTTTCCTTCAGGTCTTCAAGATAACAAAACCATTGTCTGATTATTTACAAGCACGAAACTTGGACTTTGGTCAGGCATGAAGATTAGTCGAATCAGCTGTTTCAAGACTTGATGCTCTTAGAAGTAAGTTTGATGAAACTGTGCATGCAGCAAAGATTTTTATGTTAAAGTTTGCAGACAAAATCGAACATTCCACAGACCGAAATGCATTTAGCGATATATCTATTGAAACTGAATTTCAAAAAACGGCCAAAAACAATCAAAAAGATGACCGGAGGAATATGTGCCGACGAAAAGGTTCAGGGCTCCTCTGAAGATGTATTCAGAGTTGAAATATTCAATTGCATTATTGATAGAGTTTCCAAGACGTTTGAAAACAGATTTGTCAAACACAAAAATCTGTATTAAAATATGTCTTTGTTTGATCCAAAAAGATTTGATCAGTTTCAACACGGCGAACTCCCAGTGAATGCGCTGCAGAAGGTGTGCGAACTAATTCCTACAGTTGACAGAGACAAACTTAAACAAGAGTTTATTTCATTCACGAATGCTTGGCCAAGCATTTGTCAAAAATCATTGAATGCTGATTACAAAAGTGAGTGTTTGAAGAGGTTGGAAACGTATCAAATGAAAATGTGGATGAAGACTAGGATATTGAAAAGGACAAACTAAGGTCTCGTAGTTCAAATAATCAGTGCAACTCTTGTATTAAAAGTCATAGTAGAGTTTAACATGTACTGCCTACAGTACACTGAACTTTATAAGGTTTACAAGTATTTATTAACAGTCCAATGACGCAGGTCAGCTGTGAGAGAGTGTTTTCAAAGTTGAAGTTTATTAATAGTAAAGTGCGGTCATCAATGACAAACGAAATACTTAAAACCTTTCTTTTAATGCACACTGAAAGGGACATTCTAAATTCAATAGAAGCAGATTTTGTAATATCGAAACTGTGCGAAACAACTCAGAAATAAGGCGTTTGTTACTTTTGTAGATTCTGCGGACCAATTGACTGAGAATTTTAATAATATGTTTATGTTAGACGTAAAAAACAAGTAACTTGTGTAGCCTAAGGTTGTAAAGAATAAAGTTTTTTCAACAAGACGCATTTAATAAACACGGAAAAAAATTTTCAATTCTTTATTCTCAAATACTGCTATAAATTTACTTAATAAAACTGAGTTTTGTAAAAATAAACTTGCCAACTTTCTTCTAGTTTTTAAGAGCCAGAATAATATGTAAGGTGTAATTTCCAAGGGTTTAATTTTTAGACACCCCCGTTTGACTGGGGTGTGTTTTAGTCCTCACGGTTAAACGCCCTCATTATCACTTGTCCCCCGCCCTTTATAGGTACCCAACACATGCCTGTTTCTGTCTTTAAATTTATTTCTTTATAATTCTTTAAGATTTAGTGATTGAAGTTTGTTTTGAAGTTCCAAAATTTTTGTTTGCATACTCGTATTTTCCCTCTTTAAGAAATTAACAGCGGGAACATAAGCATCAATTTCATTTGTTTTAGTTTTTAATAACACTTAAACTTTATCGATGCTCGCAGTTAACGTGGACCAATTGGGTGGTTATTAGTTGCAGGATGATATAGTTCAATAACAAAAATGCCAGTTTGTAACGTGCATTTTTATGGCTTAACATTTTACACTACCCAATCCGTAAATACATTTCTGTAACTACTATTTCTATATTTTATATTTATTAACTCGTTGGCAAATGCGTCGTATTATGAGGAGTGAATTGCATCGTGCTTGTCTTGCCGTTCATATAAATTTTGTTCCTTATGTGGATATACAAGTCTAGATAATAGACGATAAGAGGTTGTAATAGCAACAAGTTGATATAAACAGATGAGTAGTTGTAGTTTGTTCTTTGTACCTATATATTAATTACGTTGAAAATACTGTTTCTTTTTGCTTTGACAATAGTGAGAGAATGCGGTATCAAGTTTCGAATTGTTCATGAACAAGCACGGCACGATTTTAGTTGTGTTTCTTGTGAAATAAAAGTTGTATATTAACTGTAGAGAGTGTAGTGCTAATTCCGATTGAAGTAGTATGGTTTATAGGCGAACGTGTTTGGTCGAAGCACGTGTGTTTTAAGGACATTTGACGGGAGGTTTTATTGCTTACGCGTGTCTTACTAATGGTTTTTTTTGTTGAGTTTCTGTTGGAAATAAAAGTGGTAGAACTCGTTAAACTCGACCTGCACGCGTGTTTTACGGAACATTTGACGGACTTACTTTAGTGATACACGTGCTTTACTCATTGTGGTTTTTTTTGTGCTTTGTCTTTTGATATTTAAACTGTGTGTGCGATCTAGTTTCGCGGTCCTTTTTTTTATCAGAAAAGTGCATACTTTGGATTATCCAAATACAGTTGATACTGTAGTTTCTGAATTTTCTAACCCCAAAGAATCTAAAATAGATTATTGCTTGCGCAAATTTCGTTATTTGCAAAATATAACAGATTACCGGTTTACAAAGGTTTTGGTTGAAGTTTCTCACTGCTTTTTGGATGTTTATGAAAATAATATACATTTGGCCCCAGTTGAAATTAAACTAGTGCTACAAAATTTTTCGAAATTATTGTCTCAGGAAATAGAATTAACAAGAAATTTATCAATGCTACATAGTTCCGTCGCGTGATAATGTCTGCTGCTAACACCAGTGAAATACGTAGGTGTGATTAGGGTATCGTGTGATAAGTTCCATCAACACCCTCACAGTCAAGGGTAAAGTGCTTCGTTAGTGCCGGACATCGTGAATCCTACACTTCAATTGCAAGGAAGCGTTACTGAAGGACCTTTTGTAAGTTGAACTATTTCCTACTTGTTATTACTTTAAATATCTATCCGTTGTTTTGCCATAGCTTTGTCGTTCTGATACCTATTACAATAAAATTGCATGCTCTTATTTAAAAAAAGAAACAGAAAACTCAACAATACTGGATTACTCATATCAATTGTGTCTTACCTATTTATTTTTTTGTTAACATTTTGTCTGATTTATGTTTAATTGGTGTGTGAGGAAACGTTTCTGCTACTCCCCAATATTACCTCACTTTGTACTAAAAATTTTTTTTGTATTGCTTTTACCGTTGTTTTATTATATAGATTATCCAAACAGTTTTTTTTTACATTCTACAAAGTACTGAACAATCTATGCTCGATCAGCATGCTATGCTTTTTCTTTATTTCAGGTTTGCAGGACTAATTTTTTTTATTGCAGGTTTGCTATTCTAATTTTTTTTTATTGCAGGTATTGTTACTAATTCCTTACAGCCGCGTACATTACATGTTGGTCTGCTTTCTACAACCCCCTAATCTCCGATTGAGCCCGGTCATTTCTTTGATTTTCTTCGTGTTACGCACGGCTACGAGCCAACGTAGCATAAATTTGGCGTCCAACGTGGCTGCCTCGAATAACGTAACAAGTTATACTGCTACTATATAAATAGATAACCAATAAACATGTTCTTTAACATTCACCATTAACGACCTTGCAACCTAATACACTCAACGCTAATAAATTTATTTTTTATCTTAAAATTTAAAGTTAATATTATCGACACACACAAACATATCCATTCGCGTGGGATATTAAACACGAACTGCAGAGTACCCTTTTCTGATGCGAAATAACCAGAAAAACTTGTTACGTTCCGTCCCTATAATTAAATAATTTGGCGCATAGTTTGTTCAAAATTGCATATCCAGCATTGCTTCTATGGTTAGTTTGCATGCTAGTAACGGATTTGTTCCTCTTTCAACTATTAATCGATCTATTTGTCTAAACATGCGGTAGAATTTTATTTAATATTCAGCAATAAGTTAAATATGTAGAATCTATTCTATTTTGAAAACGTGCTCAACCTATGATTTTATTATTACCAAAGTAGAGAAATTTGCTTTGTTTATCAAAGGTTAAAAATTCTTGCATTATGATTGGAAATACTTTAGTGTGCTAGCATGAAACAAGGGTTTTGGGATCATTAAATATTAAAAATGCTTGCCAGAGGTGTTTGCTTTAAAATGGGGAAATGTTGGTTGTCGATACAGTTACTTCGAAAATGCTATTATTACGTTAAAGCTTCGCATTCCGTTATCAAAGAGGTGTACGGATACAGATTGCGAACAATGAAAATTGTCCAACTGCTTATCTTTTCTCGGTATTATTAATCGAAACAGTAAATTTCTATGATTTTATACAGGATGAATACCGCTTAACTATGTGATTCTGTAATGTGTGTAGCAGATATGCCTAACAAATTGAAAACTTTGTTTTCAAGCTAACATGCTTCGTAAAATTCTTTGTGTTGTATTGAGGCCATTCGTTTTCTTACCTGCGCTTATCTGCAGGTGGTCTTTTGAGAATAATTTGCAGGTCACCTCTTGGTGGCTTGTCTCCACCTACATACACAAGTTGATATGCGGAAGAGATTATTCTATGCAGCGTCCTTTTACGCGAAAAGACCTGAAATGACGCAATGTTACTTAAGATGCTCTCGTTTTAAGAGGCATTGCTTTAGTTAAGTTCCATAAAGTTCAAAATTAGTCAATGTTCCTTAACCAGTGAAACTGTTTCGACGAAGTGTCCGGCTTGTTAACAGTTGTGAGAACGTACTTTCAGATCTGCTACGATGGTACCAGAGGCAGGCTAGCGATGTACGATAGGGTTCATACTGCAGTTGAGCGAATAGTCCCTTCGGAAGGCAGCTACTTCTTACTGGCACACAAACTGACTTAAGGTAGGAATACTCTCTTCTTTTGTTGATGCTTTATATAAAACCTGGTTAATTCTTTTTCATGGTTAATAGCTTTTTTCATACACGTGGTTATGGCATGATAAATTGCAGAGTCCGGTTCTTAAATTTACTATTAAATATTAGTGCACAATGTGATTACGGGATTGTTTTCAAGTCACAATTTAAACAAACTTAAGCTTGCGTTGAAGCAATTTTCAAAATTGACTTACTTAAGGTGTATGAAATGCTAACAACAACCACTTGTTTACTAAATATAAGCTAGGATACGTTTAATACTTGTGTTAATCAAAATGTTAATTTGCATTTACAATCACACAAAGGAAATGATAATTTAAAGGAATATATCACCTACCTTTCACTGGTTGTAGTGGTTGATTGTACTTGCACTGCTATCAGATAATTATGGACTGTATGTATAATGTTCACTAATTGTTGCTAATTACTGATGCTCGATGCACCGAACTAAATCACGAACCAAAGCCAAGCGAGAACGAAGTTGAATTGTCGTCCACTCGTACATTACCAACCCTTTTATGTCGTTGCACTAAAGGTAGGGATAATGGAGGGTTTCTAGGTGGGAATAGTTTAAGGACTTAAATTAATTGTGATTGGCATACTACACTACAACCAAAATACTTATAAAGCCTTAACATACCGCCCACCAAAATAAGTATTAGGAACTTATTTTCTAAGTGTGTCTAAACGAGCAAAAAAAAAAAAAATATATATATATATAACCGTAAATTTAAAAGTTAACTTACCCTAATATACTAACTATAATACTAAGTTGCCTCTGGAATGGGAGAGGGCACAATTTTACCACGGGCCTTTTAAATAGTCCCTGGGATGTTGCCACGGTAGCCACACGACAAACATTGTCCTTTCCATAATGCAACGTATGTATACGTCCCATTTTCCACTGTAATGGAGACACTTGAGTATCTTTAATCAACACCAACGTTCCCACCATTAACGAATAATTAGCAGAAAACCATTTGGTTTTCTGTTGAAGTGTGTAGGTACTCCAAATGCCACCGTTTCCAAAATGATTGCTGAATACGTTGAACCAGTTGCCAACGATTTAAAGAAGATAGTTTCAGATCTAAGACATTAGGGTCGGGAATGACAGACACTGGTTCTACGTTCAGAAAATGACCAGGACTTAAGAATGAAAAATCAGTGGGATCGTTACTCATTGGACATAAAGGTCTGGAGTTTAATATGGCTTCAATTTGAGCAAGAATGGTGTTAAATTCTTCGTACGAGAGAATTTGTTCGCCTACCACCTTCTTGAGATGGGACTTTACAGATTTTATCCCAGCTTCCCACATTCCCCAAAGTGAGGAGCCGACGGAGGATTAAAAACAAAGTGAATACCTTCCGTTTCAGATGACTGCTTCATATATTCGATTAGTTCCCGAGATGCTCCGATAAAATTTGTTCCACAGTCACTATGAATTTGCAAGCATTTACCTCTGCGTGCTACAAACCGCCGTAAAGCTGCAATAAAGGCTTCTTTAGATAGGTTTGATGGCAACTCCAGATGTATCGCTTTTGTACTAAGACAAACAAATAAACAAACATAGGCTTTCAATGATTTGGCACCTCTAATACGATTCATGGTGATAGAAAAGGGTCCACCGTAGTCTACCCCAGTATGTAGAAACGCTTTACCGGCAGTAAGTCTAGCGGGGGGGCAAGTCGCCCATAGAAGGGCATAGCGAAATAGGTTTTTGACGAAAACATCGAATACAAGAGTTTAGGCACTGTTGAATAGCCCTTTTTGCAGACAGAATCCAAAAATTTTGTACTAACAAGAAATGAGTAGTTCTAAGTCCAGGGTGTAAATATTTCGTATGGCAATCTCGAATAATGAGCTCTGTCACCCGGTGTGACCGAGGAAGTAGCAAAGGAAATTTTGTATCATAAGATACGTCTGCATTTCGCAACCGGCCGCCCACCCTTAACAACCCATCACTGTCAAGGAAAGGACTGAGAGGTCGAAGTTGTTTATTACTAAGTTTTCCCTTTCGAATGATATCAATGTCCTGACTGAAAACTTGTTCTTGAACCCGTTTTATTAATAAATGAAGTGCATACTGTTCGGGGGAGACCAATAATTGTTCTAAGTTTCGAATATCCAAATTTGCACGAACTTTCAAGTTACGAATGAACTGACAAATATATACCAGAATCCTGCATATTTTTCGCAAATCTGAAAATTGATTTACCATCGAGTCTACGAAATGATCTGCAACGTGTATATTAAGGGATAAAGTTCTTTTTTTCAATGTGCATCTGAGTGTGATCTGTAAGAGTTGGTTCCATATGAGCAGGCCAATTCTCTTTAGGTAATAGTAACCATGGTGGAGCCGTCCACCACAAAGGATGATTAACAAGCTCAGCAGCTAATAATCCTCTTGATGCACAATCAGCAGGATTATCCTGTGATTTAATATGATGCCACGATGATGGAGCCACTCGTTCTTGGATATGCGAGACACGATTGCTAATAAAGGTCTTCCAATTATACGACGAAGATCGAATCCATGCTAATGCTACTGTGGAATCTGACCACGCAAATGTATCGTCCAATACTAAATTATCTCTATACGTATTTTGCACATACTCGACCAAGTTCGACAACAACACTGCACCACACAATTCTAATCGAGGTAATGATATACGATTGGTTGGTGCGACCTTAGATTTGGCACAGACCAATGATACTTGGATGTTCCCTTTCTCATCGACACAGCGGAGATAAACTGCTGCTGCATATCCAGCTTCCGATGCATCACAAAATGCATGAATTTGTACAGTTTGATGGTTATCGCAAAGAATCCGTCGAGGAATTTCAATTTTCAATAACTCGGGTAATTGTTGAAGATACAGATTCCATTTTAAAACAATTTGTTGGGGAGGAAGTTCATCCCAGCCAATTCCTAATATCCATACAGATTGAATCAAATGTTTTGCGAAGAAGACCAATGGTGATAATAACCCCAGAGGGTCAAAGATCCTTGCAATTTCCGAAACCATATTCCTTTTGGTACAAGGCCGATCAACGATATTAAGATTGTAAAACAACACATCACTCAATGGTTGCCATTGCAGTCCTAAAATTTTTTGAGAAGTATTGTTTACCTCTTCAAACAAAATGCTTGCTGATACCGAACGGAATCAGGTAAATGGCCAATGACACTTGGCACGTTGCTATTCCACTTTCGCAACATAAAACCACCTGATTGGCAAATTTGGTTTAATTCATACACGAGTCGTTTGCCATCCTCTATCGAATCACACCCTGTAATCAAATCATCCACGTACGTATCCGATGCTAAAATCTTGGAAGCAATAGGAAAACGTAACGATTGACTTTTGCAAGTTCTTGAATTACACGCATGGCTAAAAATGGTGATGATGTGATGCCGTATGTAACAGTGTTTAGCTGATAATCGATAACAGACTCCGAGGACTTAAATCTCCAAACTATACGTTGATAGTCTCGATGGCTAGTAGAAATAAGAATCTGTCTATACATTTGCTTAATGTCCGCAGTTAAAACTACAGAATGTAAACGAAAGTGTAATAACAACTCCATGATATCTTTTTGAAGAGGGGCCTGTGAGTAAATGATCATTTAAAGACCCTCCACTTTGAGCGCTGGCTGAAGCATCAAATACGACACGAAGTTTTGTAGTTGTACTGTCTGGTTTGAACACGGCGTGATGTGGTATGTAATATACCGGCGATAATGTAGACGATCGAGTTGAATCCGATACAATACGAGACATGTGACCACTATCGATATAATTCTGCATAAATTCTCTGTACGAATTATACAGTTGAGGATTTATTTCAAACGGCGTTCTAGTGAAAGAAATCTTCGAAGTGCTATTTCCGAGAGCCAGCAAATAGCGGTTCAGGACCATTGAAAGGTAACAAAACAATAAAACGACCGGTGTCATCTTGCTTGTGAGTGTCCACAAAATGCCTTTCACAAATTTCCGCATGAGGAGATAATTTGTTAGAATCTGGAATATTTTCCAGTTCCCAAAATCGAGTAATGTTAGCATCTTCTACAAGTGCAGCTAATGATATACGAGATGTAACAGAAGAAAGAACCTTCCTGTTAATATCCACCCAAAGGTAGTGTGAATTGCCACGGGTTCTTCTAGTGACCCAATGCGAGTTGCGTTTAATAAAACACGCGCGAACAAATCTGCACCTAACAATAAATCGATATGGCTAGGTTTGTCGAAGTCCGAATCTGCTAAATCTAATCCAACTATGTGAGGCCAACTATTTGGTGAGATCCTTGATGAAGGAAGGGTTCCACAAATGTCTGGTAAAACAAAACAATCAATACTGTACTCTGGAACAGTTTTACCTTGAGGACTAATTTTACACGATACTTGTCCATACGCATGAGAAGCAGATAGACCTAAGCCTTCAACCTTCATTGAAATATTCGATTTTCTTAAACCTAAGCGTCGACAACACTTATCAGTCATGAAATTTTCCATTGATGCACTATCTACAAGTGCTCTTACTGTCTGAACTTTACCAAACCCATCTGTAATTGAAATTCTTGCGGTGCCTAATAACGTCATTGTGTTGGACGATCTAGATGATAACAACGTACTTGTAGTAGTGTTGCAGGTGGGTTCGGGAAGTTGATCTGTTGCCTGAGTGATTGCAGGTTTCTGTGCAACTGTAGGGTTTTCAAAGTGCAATAAAGTATGATGACCCCTTGCACACTTTTTACAAACAAGTTTGGAAGAGCAGCGTGTAACCATATGAGAGTTGCGAAGACAATTAATGCATAAGTGTTTGTCTTTAACAAAGTTATAACGGTCTTGTGGCGATTTATTCAGAAACATTTCACATTGGTATAAGTTATGAGTACCACTGCAAAGACTGCATTTCTGAGCGAATGAAGTTGTTACGAATGACTTTCGAACTTGGGGTTTTGAATATTCAAAGGAACGTTTAGAAGGTACACTAGATGATATGGTTTGTTTAATGGACGTATTAAATTTGGACGGTGTATCGGAAACAACCATATTGCTAATTTCTAATGCCTTGCAATGTTTTTCTAGAAATAATTTTAATTGATCATAAGATGGAATGTCTGATGTATTTTCTAACTCAAATGTTTTCAAAAGATTTGTATCTACCTTTTTTGATAACAAATTAAACAATACGAAGTCGAGCAAATCAATCTTAGTTTGACGTAAGCTTGATATATTTTCCGTAAAGCAATTAAGCAATTCTCTTAAATCTGTATGTGAATTAAATTTTGCTTTTGGTGACGATTCTAAAGCATTCCAATGCGTGTTTGCAATTAAACGTTTTGAATTAAACCTTTCCACAATAATTGAATAAGCTAGCATATAATTATTATTCGAAATTTGCAAATGTCTAATGAGTTCTCTAGACTTAAAATCCAACGCATCAATTAAAAATAGAACTTTTCGATCGGTAGCAATTGATTATTTTCATGAACTAAATTATTAAAAATTGAATAAACTCTTGGAAATGTTCTATTTTTCCAGAAAATTTTTCATTTCTATCCGAGGGAGACGAATATTAGTACATGAGCCGATGCTAGTAATATTTTCAGTCAAGCATTTTCAGCAGTGGATATATTATCAAATTGTGCCTTAATAATTTTAATGTTTAACAAAGACCTATCTATTTCAATTCTTAATGTTGTAACTTCATTTAATAATTCCGAGTTGTCCTCATCCAATATGCACGTTTTATAAGATGTATCTACATCGTTTTTGATATCAAAGGCGCTTTCAGCCATAATATTAACAGAAATACAATTGCCTTTAATATGCTCCAATTTATCTATCGCACCAGATATATCAGATAATCTATCGAGTGCGGCCTTTAAATCCACTATCAACCTATCCGATGAAATATGTGCCATCCTAACGAACAAGGTTACTAATATCGATTTTATATTGATTTCAGCTACAAAAATGAAGGGTTTGTTCACCTAATAATAGGATATACCAAGGGTAATGTTGAACTACCTGTTAAAGAATTTTTACTACAACGTGCCTAACGGGAGCTTGCAAGTTTCAATATGACAAAGAGCAAAGGGTTTTATTCTACCCGGTTTTACGAATACCTGAATTCTATAGCGAACTTGAATTACAAGTTTAAAATAACTACACCTTTTTTCTGACCACAATTCTTACGCTAACTATCCCTAAAATTTACAAAGATTTGTCATTTTTAAGGCTTTATAAGATTCTGTATCATTACAAAATTTCAAATTTAATGCGAGATTGCATCTACTATAAGTTAGTTTACACAATTGACTATGAAACTGGTGGTATGACTACACTTTTATTCTAAATGCGGTCAACCCCTAATTTAAGCGAAGAGCAATAAACAATGTAGTTAAAATGAATGCCAATAATAAATGCCAATAATAAACCAATTAATAAGCAAAATATTTGCTCAAAGGACCAAAAATGTTAATCAAAATGTTAATTTGCATTTACAATCACACAAAGGAAATGATAATTTAAAGGAATATATCACCTACCTTTCACTGGTTGTAGTGGTTGATTGTACTTGCACTGCTATCAGATAATTATGGACTGTATGTATAATGTTCACTAATTGTTGCTAATTACTGATGCTCGATGCACCGAACTAAATCACGAACCAAAGCCAAGCGAGAACGAAGTTGAATTGTCGTCCACTCGTACATTACCAACCCTTTTATGTCGTTGCACTAAAGGTAGGGATAATGGAGGGTTTCTAGGTGGGAATAGTTTAAGGACTTAAATTAATTGTGATTGGCATACTACACTACAACCAAAATACTTATAAAGCCTTAACAACTTGGTTATCTATAAAACTTACTTTCAGATATGGGTTAAGCTATTACTTTTAGGTTTCGTCCAAAAATTCATTTTGGTAAGTAGCAGATAAACAACTTTGTACTACTGTATACATTATGACTAAGTACAGTGACGCGGGAGAGAGTTCCTATGGAAAAAATAATAAAAATAGAAGTTTAAAATAAAAATAGTAAAATGGCCGAAATTTAAACAAACTACGTTACGATAACAACTTACCCTGAGAGGCTTTTTTTTTGTCTGCAAACCCTTTGATATTATCCCTACACGGGAGATGGTTATTCTGCATAGGACTCATTTCCTTATGGTTTCCTACATTTTATTACATTATACGTTACCTTTCTGTAAAATACCGTAAAAGCACTAATTAGGTTTGTCATAATTAGAGAAGTTTTCAAAATAAAATGTCTCTACCAAACACTGGCGTAGCTGAATATCTCTTTACAATGACCTAATTTTCATCTAGTTGATAAATTGTTACTGTTCAATTTTGCGTGACGCATTTTCCAATTTTAGATATACTTCGTTACCAAATACGACGCCTATGGTTTATTTCCTTATTGTAATTTATCAAGTTTCGTATATAAGTTCAAGTTTTAATTCTTGTATGTTGATAACGTGCATAAAACTAATTCTTATCACTTCAATACGAGTCGTGATTATTTATTCTTTTCTTGAATTTGATCCTAGATGCTTGGTAACGTGCATCTTATTGTAAACTAATTTGTAGTTCCACCCTTATTATTGTAATTGGGGAATTGATGATCCGTTGTTTTAAAGCGAATTATTAGTGGAAATTTTATATTTGCTCTGCTCTTTTGAGAATTTTATAGAAGTTCGAGGACACACATTTGAAAACTCGTTTATTACATCGAGTTTCGTTGTTATGATTTAAGACCGTTTTGTAAAGAAACCCCAAAAAGGTTGCCGTTTGTAGTTTTACAGTTTTGTAGTTTTGCAGTTCTGTAGTTTTGCAGTCTTGCGGTGTGATACATGTTGAAAATACTTTTAGTATTAAATTCAAGGTGCTTATTATTTCAGTCTGGTACATTATGTACGTATTTTATTAAAACAGAACTCAGGCGTACCTGCAAGATACGATATCCGCTCTCAGGACCTGTTCTGGTAAGATCTTTTCATATTATATTTTGATTGACGTGCCGCTAATCTGGTATCCATGCTAGCATTGCCACCTGCAGATAATATTATAGAGCCATCTCACATTATAACTGTTATTGTAATTTATTTTAATATCATTTTTGTAATAGCTGAGCGTCGGAATTTATTTAACCAACGAATTATTGTACACATTCGTTTGATAGACGTTTTTATCTGCATAATCGTAAGCACAAGCGCTGGTACCACCGCGAGCAGCGTTCGGCTGATTTTAAATTTATACAAAGTGTGAACATAATGAAAATATACTGCAGCTATTTAATTTCTTATACGTGTAAGTTACATGTTGAAAGCTACGTTGGTTTCATTAACCCAAGGGCTTGAATTTAAGCATAGTTATGTTGTAAAATTGATGTTTATGTTAAACCCTATGAATATTAGAAACCATAACTTATGTCAGTAAACGATTATATGCTATTTGTAGTTTCTAGTTGTCGAGTTTTATGTCCGTTAAGCATCTACAGATTGCATGAGAAATTTGCTAGATTGATTTCGCGGGAGGCGTACAGTTCCTATATAGGAGACGCTCTCCAAGACTCTTGTTCACCGTGTCGACCTTAGGTTATTTGTATCTTGGTGCAAATTCCCACTCCCTCTCCCCAACCAAAGTCTAGTCGTAGTAAAATACGGTTACTCCTGCGGCTAACGGTGTGTATGGTTTTTTTTTGTGTTAGGAAACCGTGTTAAAATAAATGCAAATAAAATTTAACTTGCACTTAACTTTTACTGATATGAAATAATTGCGATTTACACACAAATTTAATTTCCTTGAAAAACTTAATTATTTAACCTTAATCTGGTCAAGTATTATTAACAAAATCCTAAAAAAAGGATCAATCTTGTTACAGTACGTCTACAACCCCTACCGTATGATGCGTTTAATTAAAATCAGTACTACATTTAGTACTGATAGCACCCTCTCCTAAGCAAGAAGAGCGTTTGTTACCTGATAAAACTAGCTGCGTTACCGACGAGAAGATGGCAGGAAGTATTAGTATAGTCTTGGCAAGGCCATCGACGGTTGTGTACGTAAAAGTTATCCTGATAAGCACAGGATATGTATTGATACCTACAGATTATTATATTCATGTTGTGAGGGTTAACAATATGTAACCCTTGTACAATGAATTATATTTGTCATGATGATTATTGAGGAATCATTTATTTGTATTATCTTGATACTGCCTGTTCAAACAGCTATATATATATATATATATATATATATATATATATATATATATATACTGCTGTGATCAGGGGTTGTTTAAGGGTGTATTTTATAGCAATGGTCATGTAGTAATCAGAAATCACAATAGGGCCTTGAGTCCGGGGGGTATATAGATGGTATTCTAAGTTGGAGGCTGGTGTATAATAATTTAAATGATATTTTGAGTCTGGGGAGAAAAATGATCTAAGTTGGAGGCGGATGAAAATGATTCTAAGTTTGATGATAATAATTCAAGTATAATAATGTAAATGATATTCTGAGGCTGGTGAAAAAAAGTAATATAATAATTTGAATGATAGTCTGAGGCCAGTGAGCATAAATTCCAAGTCCAAGTGTGACAACAATAATTCAAGCGTGTGGATAAATAAAATTTTAAATGGGTATATAATATTTCTGAATTAGTGGAGAATAATTTTGATTCAAATGGATGGTATAATGCATGGAATTAGTTGATAATGGATGCGTCGGTTGCGAGAAGGAAATAACGAAGAAAACAGACCAGGTTAGATTTTTAGTTTTAAGACATTATTTTTCTATTTGAATTTAAATATTAGATATTGTATTTGCTTATTTTATTTTATTTTTATTTTATTGCTTATTTGCTTATTTGATATAAATTAATGTGACGATGTCAACAAAACAACGAACTTGCTTGCGTAGAAGGTGCGTTATATAATAAAGGGGTTTTGAACGTTCCATGCTTCTTTTCATAAAAACAATAGGTTTTTTGGTGACTTCAGATTGATTGAATAGCATATGATTTTTGAGATAAATAAGATTTGCAACATTAATTAATTGAAAAGTATATTTAAATAATTTACAAAACCTGTACATAATATTTGTTTTTATTATATGGATTGAATTAACTTCATTTTATAATTTAAAATAAAAGCTAGTCGAGGTCAAAAGATAAAATTTGTGAGAGTGTAATTTGATAATTTAATCAGAGATGAGGAGTCAAGTAGAATACGCCATTGATATCAAAGAAGGCGTTATCACATCAAGTTTTGTTATTGGTCGACACAATATCGATGCACGATAAAATCCTGTTAGTTCCTGGAGGGAGTTCATAGCGTAAATATTTGACGGCCCAACGTCGGGGCTCGATAATTTCTGATTATTCATAGCATATTTATATGGCCGCCCAAACGATGGGGCGCGAATAATTGGAAAGATATCATAAAAAATTTATATGTCGCATCAACGTGAGTGCTCGATTTTACCACAATAAAATACAACCTGAGATTAAAAAGGTACGAATTAAATTAAAAATAAATTTAAAAATACGACTGCAAGATTTAAAACAAATTAATTAAATTAAACCGGAAATTTAAAGAGTTTCATTTAGCGAAAAATCAAGAAATTTGTACAGTAATTAAAGTAATTCAGGAAACTTTAACAATAGAGAATCAATTAGGCTAATTCAAACAAATCTTTCAATTGAACAGTTTACGAAATTTTATGGGGACGGAAAATTAAATTCGAAGTTATTTATGAAAAATTTTAAAATGTTAATTCAAGGTTACACAGGTGAGGTTTATAAATGAAATTTAATCAAAGCGACGCTGAAAGGAAATGCTGAAAAATGGTACAATTTAGCAGAGAGTGAAATAGAAACATTTGAACAGTGTGAACGGAAATTTTTAAGACAATTTTGGAGTGACAATCAGCAAGATAGAATTCGAAATAACCTGAGCATGGGAAGATACGATTCAGAGAAAGGAATAACGCGAGAATTATATGCGATTGAGAAGTTTACTGTAGCGAAACAATTGGATCCTCCTTTAGAAGATAAACATATTATAAAATATTTAGCAGGTCATTTTAACGCTGAAGTAAAGAGGTACATAACGACGCAGAATATAGTAGATAGGGATACGTTTATTGATTATTTGCAGAGATATGATGATTTGGAATTTGATTATAAAGTGGAAAATAATGTTAGGGATCGACGCACGAATTTTATAAGGAATAATGAGACTGAGAAATTATCAACGGAACAATTATAATTATGATCGTGGAAGAAATTTTAATAGAGGGAACTTTAATAATGATTTCATGCAAAACAGGAACACGGATCAGATACCAAGGCGACAGATAGAGAGAACGAATCATGAAGGAAATAATAGAGGAATAAATAGGCAGGAAAATGATGATCGACGGACACAAGCAAGGAATATTAATAGCACGCAAATAAGGAATACGAATCGCACATACGCAGAAATAACGAGTCGGGCAGGACCTTCAACGCGAAATCAGGATTTTTGAGTACGGACGAACCAAGGAAAATTCTACGGATTAACGGATATGAACACCAGCGCAAGTTTATTAAACATAAAATAGATAATGAATTAGGAAGATTTGAAAGGAACTTATTACCAATAATTAATTTAAAGGTGGTAAATAAAATAGTTAAAGTATTAATTGATACCGAAGCAGAAGCATCACTTGTTGCGGAAGAATTTGTTAAACGAGAAAAATTGGGGATAAAGCAATACCTATAACGAGGTGTAATTTGGTGGCACCAAATAATAAGAGATTTAGTGTAATAAATGAAATGGTAATTCTGAGATGTGAAATGGGAGATATGAAACGGGAAAATGATTTTATGGTAGTACCTGGACTAAAGATAGATGTTATATTTGGGATGAATATTATAGATAAGTTGGGGTTGAAGATAAATGCGGAATGCAAAGGGATTGAGTGTAATGGTAAATATATTAAATGGTATGAAGAAGGGAATATTGAAATAGAGGATGACTGCGTGAATATTAATCAGTTTAGTGATGAAATAGATAATGAGGGTAATGAAAGTGAAGAGATTAAGTGTCCAGATGATTTAAGAAATAGAGTGAAGATATTATTGAGTAAGCATTCAGAATTAATAGAGTCGAAGTCGAGAATTGCCACGGGTTATGTGCACAAGTTGGAAGTAGTAAATACAGAACCGTTTAACACTAAAATATATCCTATTCCAGTAGCATATAGGAATAGAGTGAATGAAGAAATTGAAGAAATGTTACGTGAAGGTATTATAGAAAGCTCCAGTACACATTTTGTGAATTCATTAGTAGTCGTTGTGAAGAAAAGTGATGATAGTATTAAGTTGTGTATAAAGACAAGTGAAATTAATAAGCGAACGAAGCCGTAATATAATTGTCTACCAACTATAGACAGTATATTAGGGAGAATAGGTAATAGGAAGATTTATAGCAAGTTATGTTTAAAGAGTTCATTTTGGTTGATTCCATTAGCGCGAGATCAAGTAAGTACACGGGTTTTTCTGTAGAAGGAAAAAGATATCAATTTAGGGTGGTCTCGGTTGGTTTGTCCTCGAGTACGGGTGCATTAGAGAATGCAATGCAGAATATTTTGGTACCGTATGAGGAATTTAGTATCCACTACGTGGATGACGCATTAATATTTAGTGATAGTGTAGAAAAACACTTTCAACAGCTAGATAGGATTTGGTTAGAGCTGAATATAGCTGGTTTAATTTTGAATTTAGGAAAGTGCGAATTTTTTCAAGATAGGGTTATATTTTTAGGTTATAGGATAGATAGTAAGAGTAGAATTAGGAAATATGCATTAAAAGGACCCAGATTTAAAAATACAAGTAGGAAATACGAATTAAGAGGACCCAGATTTAAGGGGGAAGTTAGAAATAAATTTGATTTAGTTGAAATACCCATAGAAAGGGAACATGAATGAATAAAATGTAAAATAAATTTAGGAATAGGAATACATAGGATAATAGAATAGGATTTGGAAATAAGAATAGGTATATGTATGAATAGGGTAGTATAATAGGACATAGGTATGAGATTAGATAAATGTAAATATGGGATTAATAAAGGAGAAGTTAGATTTTTAGAAAAGGAAATAAAAATATAACAATTTTATACCAATGTGAGTTTAAGTCACGTTGGGCGCCAAAAAGGGCATTGTTCTAAAATTTTATATTTTAATTTGAGGGAATTATGCTGTTATAAGGGGTTGTTTAAAGGTGTATTTTATAGCAAAAGTCGTGCAGAAATCATAAATCATAATAGAAAGCAGAAAACTGGATTTATGTAATAGAAAATTGAGTAATTAGGATAGTTTGTAAATAGTAAGCAGTTAACACCCTGTATATAAAGTATAAGTAGTTTTAAGCGACGCAAATAGACACAAGAAGACGCATAGTTAGCATAGAAATGAGTAATACATGCATTAAATAGATATCGAATATTTAACACCCTGTAGATAGAATTTTAGTTAATTTAGGTAATGCAAATAACGATATTTTTCAGTGGAAGCACCCGTATTTATAAGTAAACATAATAAAAATAATTAAACACGCATTCAAGAGAATTCCAGTCAGTTATGATAATACGGAGATAAGAAATAAAGCTTCAAGAAGCATAGTGTAAGTGCGTACAAACAATTAACCATTTTTAATAATAAAGGTGATTAAAAATTGCGTAAATAATAAGCACATATGAAAATTGAAGACGAATTGCATCAGTTGTTTGTGTATAATATGGAAAAGCGATAATATTTCTCAAAACACCGCATGTCTGATAACAAAGCTGCTGCAAGCAAATAACAATTACTTGAAGAACGAGAATGTTACATCAGAAACTCCTTTAAATGCAAAAACTTGATTGGTTAAAATTAGCGACGAGCTTGTAGGCCATGCCCACAGACGGAGTAGGAGATCAATCATATATTAACAGCGACAGTGATAACGAACTCAGTTCTCAACTCAACAAAGGCCAAGGTGCGTCATTTTGAACATAAGTGCAACACGTAAGAATAATTTAAAAGTGAAAATTGTTTTTAAGTGCGACGAACATGAAAATCACGATTGCCGATTAAACGTAAGTAGATTTTGGGGATTTTATTTAAACTAAAACATAATAATAATAGGGCTCTGAGTCCGGGGAGTATAGATGGTATTCTAAGTTGGAGGCTGGTGTATAATAATTTAAATGATATTCTGAGTCTGGGGAGAAAAATGATCTAAGTTGGAGGCGGATGAAAATGATTCCAAGTTTGATGATAATAATTTAAGTATAATAATTTAAATGATATTCTAAGGCTGGTGAGAAAAAGTAATATAATAATTCGAATAATAGTCTGAGGCCGGTGAGCATAATTTCCAAGTCCAAGTGTGACAACAATAATTTAAGCGTGTGGATAGATAAAATTTTAAATGGGTATATAATAATTCTGAATTGGTGGAGAATAATTTTGATCCAAATGGATGGTATAATGCATGGAAAATATTATTTAATAATGGATGCGTCGGTTACGAGAAGGAAATAACGAAGAAAACAGACCAGGTTAGATTTTTAGTTTAAGACATTATTTTTCTATTTGAATTTAAATATTGGATATTGAATTTGCTTATTTAATAAAAATTAATGTATCGAAGTCAACAAAACAACGAACTTGCATGCGTAGAAGGTGCGTTATATGATAAAGGGGTTTTGAACGTTCCATGCTTCTTTTCATAAAACAATAGGTTTTTTGGTGACTTTAGCTTGATTGAATAGCATATGATTTTTGAGATAAATGAGATTTACAACATTAATTAATTGAAAAGTGTATTTAAATAATTTACAAAACCCGTACATAATATTTGTTTTCATTATATGGAATTGAATTAACTTCATTTTATAATTCAAAATAAAAGCTAGTCGAGGTCAAAAGATAAAATTTGTGGGAGTGTAATTTGATAATTTAAAAAGAGAGGAGGAGTCAAATAGAATACGCCATTGATATCAAAGAAGGCGTTATCACATCAAGTTTTGTTATTGGTCGACACAAGGTCGATACACGATAAAATCCTGTTAGTTCCTGGAGGGAGTTCATAGCATAAATATTTGACGGCCCAACGTCGGGGCTCGATAATTCCTGATTATTCATAGCATATTTATATGGCCGCCCAAACGATGGGGCGCGAATAATTGGAAGGATATCATAAATATATATATATATATATATATATATATATATATATATTATTTTGTTTATGTGTGGTGTTCTCCTAAATGTTTTAGAAGTGTGAGGGTTGTAGAATTCTGAATATAAATTGAACTTAATAATTACTATCTGAATATAGACATCCAAACTCTTAGATAGTACTTCTTTACTTTACTTTTTAAATTTTCGCTAGATAGGTTCTAATCTCTGAAACCGCCTATAATTAGTTTTAACAAAACTAATATTTTGAAATTACATTCAGCCACGGCCTAGCCCTTATGTACATAAAACATGAAACAAATAATCTCAGTTGTATAATTTAATTCTAGCGCATCCAGAAGCAAGGGTTCTAATTGCCTTTGGATGTTGAATTTTGTAAATTACCAGATCCCTTTACGTTATAAAAACACGATCTCTATGACTAAGTTCTGAAGGAACTTGCAGTCAACATCTTTACTTAGCAATGACGGTTGACCTTATGTCTTTCGTGAACAATCAAAAAGCTCTCTTTCTTTTAAAGTGTTCGACAATTTTATTTCTCATAAAACTGATATAACTAATAATACCTCAATCTCCTGATTTGTTGTAGATTTGTTCACATTCCTGTAAGTGGATGCTGGTTTTAAATATCAGGTAATCCTGTGAAATCAAAGGGTTTGTTTTAGTGATTAATTTAAATGTTTAGTACACAGAAGTGTATTTGAATAATTAAGAATGAATTGCTGATACTATCAATACTTAAATCGGTTCTGAAATCTCACAAATTGTCTTCTGTTGGTCAAGTCCTGTCTCTTATGCCTGGTCACGACTCCTCTTCTTTCTTTTGAATGTTGGTTATTAATTAAATTGTGTTTGATGTTCCTTGATGACAAAACGCTACTCAACCAAACGTTATTCTTCAAATAAATAACTACACGTTTTATTCTTGTTTATAAGTGACGTCAATATTTTATTTCCGTGGATGCTCTGTGATCATCATAACTGTTTTATGCCTTTGTACAAACTCTATTAGCTTCAAAACTTTAACTTTCTTTTATACACAAATAAATTCGAGGAGCATATTAGAAAATAACTTTATTTTAATTATATTTGTCATCTATCTGACTTTTATATAAAAACAAACAATGTCCATAGCCAAGCTACCAGTGCCTTCTACAAAATATTTTCATAAATTTAAAACACAGAAACTATATCTAAATACACAACCTGTTCATACACTACATACAAAATTTAATTACTTGATCAACTTGTATAGTTCATTTAAATTGCCCTAGATGGTAAATTATAATACATTTTTTTTTAATTAGTAATAGAACCAGCTTTTAAATAAAACAGTTATACGGTATACATGCTACACTTATTTCCAAATACTTCAACTACCAGGAGAGGTTTTTTCTTTTAAAAAAAACATTGCCTAAATAGCAAAATTGTCAAATCCTTTATTAGAAAGTGCTTTATATTTAATTGTAATGTATTTTAATATTATACCCAACAGCCATGTATTGCTTTTATAAACATTGTTACTGCCACAATACACTATAATATATATATATATATATATATATATATATATATATATATATATATATATATATATACGCTTAAATGAATTTTTATTCAACCTGCTTCATGTATATTGCTGAGTTTTGAAAATAAGTTTTTAGGTAATTATACTTGCTTGTATCTCATTATTATTTTAGAGGCAATAACTTCTTTTCTGTATTTTAACTAGCGAAACTGATTTAAGCTAAAATTTTGACCATGTGGTTGATGTAAATATGGAATTCAAGTATTTCATATTTACACACATGTTTCTTAATAGAAGTTTCTGACACAATTATTTTTATTTTAGAATCCCGCAAACTAAATGCCGTGCTTGTGGAAATAATAAAAAAATATAGTAAAGAAAATGAGTTCAGCAATTAAGACTGTTATAAGAAAAAATACAAAATACAGAATGCATGAAGTAATGTAATAAACTTCAAAAAAAGTAACATATAAAATATAAAAGATAAAACACAAATAAAGATTGAAGGCACAATTTAACGTCTGAGACAAAATAATTATTGAAAACACAAAATATAAATAGCAATCGGCGAAAGAAAAATACAAAATATAAAACACGGTAAAGCAAATAAAATCTGAAACATAATGTACAATGTGAAACCTGAGAAATAAAGTGCAGAGCAATAAATTTAAAACATGGTATTAGATCTAAGACAAAATGAAAATATAAGGTGCAACCGCACATCTCCTACCCCCTCTTTCCTGTTGCACTGTTACTGTTGCATAATGCCAAAGTTGCAAAACCATACAACCATCGCGTCGCCGGTTTACGTATTCGTAAAGTCGAAGCGACGCCGAGTTGCAAAGTGAAAAAGTCACAGAGTTGTAAAGTTGAGGAATCGCAAACCTGCAGTGTCGCATTTACCCAGGAGAGGCATATTGGCACAACTTGGTACTTGCACATTCGCATGATCGCACACTCGTATGTCTCAAGCCCGCGCACACACACAACTTTGCATCCGCAAAACTACCCACAAGCGCGTTTGAACAACTTTGCGCTCACGCCCAAATCCGCAGTATACTTTGGCATACACGAATAGTCGCACACTTGCCAAATCGTACTTTTACTACTGCGCAGTCCCACAGTGACAAAATTATGAAGCCGTAGAGTAGAAGAAAGGCAAAGTTGCAGAGTATATGTGTAGTAAAATTGCAAACTCGCAGAGTGCCAGAGCTGCGGTATCGTAAAGTCGTAGAGTAGAAGATTTGTAAAGCCGAAGCGCCGTTGAGCCATAAAGGTGCGGAGTATTTAAACATAAAGATCCGGAAACATAATAAAAAGTATAAAACTTTAAATATAAAATGCAAGCAAAGAATATAAACATAATGCGTAACATTTAAGCAAGGAAACATGAAATTTAAAATATAAAACATGTGATGTAACAGAGATGTCCTCAAACAAACAACATATAAACCATAAAAATAAAATACAATATAAGAAATTGCGAACACTATATAGAGTCTGAGATAAAGTGAAAATTGAAAACACAATATATAAGTAGAAATCAAAGAAAAATAAGATCCAAAATATAAAACATAATATAACGTTCAATATGAAAAACAAATTGTGTTATATAAAACGCATAAAAGTATAGAGACACAGGAAGCTGCAAAGGTATGTCGTTCTACCCAGTTGCATTGTCACGTCGCAGAGCCTTACAAACGTATAGCCGTAGGTTCGCAGTATTGCCGAATTGCAGGGTTAAGGATTTTCCAAGTTGCAAATTTGAAGCGTTGCAGACGTGTGGTGTCCAATAAATTAAGCAAGCCTAGTCGCGCACCGGCATAGCTTCGCATGATCGCACACTCGTAGCTGCAAATCTTCGCACTCGCATGCGCACAATTCCGTATCCGAGCACGGGAACAACTTCGCACTCGAGTAATCGCACAACGTCGCACCCAAGCGTACGCACAGTTTCGATCTCGGACAAACGCCCAAACGCGTACTATACAATTGTACACGCAACAGGCAGCACACGTGCGCAGTTGCACTTTTACGGCTCACATACATTCTGGATCGTCAGTTTTTGGCTTTGATTGCGACATATGTATAATCTGTGCACTCAATGATTGCTGGAAATTAATCTTGCTTATAAAAGCCAAAACGATAATGTTTAACAAAAAACGATACTTAAATATAGGAACATTTACTGTGCTTTAATCGTATAAGTTCCTGTAGCATTAGGGAAAGGAATCCATTCGTTAAAGATGACTGCATTATTTAAGGCCTCAGAAATTTCTTTAATAAAAATAATTATTATTTATAAAGAAATTTATTAGCATCTACATCTGATTGATAGCTACTACTACCGTAAAGCTTTAATGCTGTTAACACCTGTAAATAAACTAACGAATTCAGGAGTTGGATGTAGTCCGCAAATTACCTATTGCTAATACTTAAATCTGTTACACGTTTCTGAAGTCTCCTTTATGGTGTCACGCGATTTATTACATATCGGCAAAGTGCTTTAGATGGCCGAAACATTTTAATAAATGGACGTTCATTTTATAAAATAAACGAATCGGCAAGATTTCTTATAATATATGTGCGATGAATTATTTCAGCATATTTGAGGTTGCGCATAGCTAATGCGTGAAGAAGGTCACCCATTGTTAATAATTAACGTAGTTAATATTCAAAAACTACAATTAATTCTACAATAAAGCATTAATATTGAAAATCTTTTAACTGCAACGTAACCTAGCTTTAAACAGCTCACAATAGTTCAACCTCTTGCAAGACATGTTCTAATTTAAAGTGCTACTAAACGGTACACATCGGTATATGACATATTAACAACCGAAAACAGGCGCGGCCGCCCATTTACGAACGCGCTTCAAATTTGCGAATGCTCACAAACTGACCCTCAGGCTAGAATGTTTTCATTTTGTTATTCAAAAATTCGCTCGGACAGGAAATACATAACGTGTGTAAAATAAAGTAATCCCACAATTTTTTTATAATAAAAAGAAAAATTACCTATTTGCAGTCCTAAAAACGTTTCATATTCACAATAAATTTCTAATTCCAGATGGAAAATAAACACTCCGTTATTTTCTATTAATTCTATTGCTAGGTTAAATTCCATACTTCGTTGTGATAACAAATTATATTCTTTAGGTGTTTGAAATCTTGTTAGCAACGCCATTAAAAACTCAAAGTAATCGTTTAAAATAGCACTTTAATATTAAGAATTGTAAGTAAATACGTTATTATTCTCAAATAATTCAAGGTCTTCCAAGTTGTTTTATAAACCCGGCCGGTGACCCGTCATGATCTGACTGAGCACGTTTGTTGCTTGGCATAGTTTAGTGTAGGGTTTTCCGATACAAATCATTCTTATAAGTTGCCTTGATAATTTTATCACTTCTATTCAATCCTCAAAGTAGTTCGTAATAAGGTCGTGGATGTGCAAAATTTAAGAGTTCTAATAGCGCTTTTCTTTTTTGAGATGTTAGATGTTGGCCTCATGTGTTATGTTTTGTTCCATAAAAATGGACCGTTGATGTCTATAAATTTTTATGCTTCCGCTTAGTTAAATCCTGCACCAAAGCAGAGTATTTCCATCGGGGTAATTATTTACGGCTTTCTATTAAAACTTAGTGATTTATTCTGTTACTGAATTCGTTAGAAAACGGTTGTATTGAACAACTTCCCTTAAACCTCGAGATGTCCTTACATCCGTTAACCGAACTAAAAGTAAAAATGCTATGACTTCAGTCTAAAGTATTATTTTCGTAAAGCAGAAATTATAAGTAAAATTTCAATCTCTTTTGGCTTCAGATATTGTGTTAAACGAAAACAACTTGAGTAAAATTCATATTTAAAATTTGTAACAATTACAGCTTATACCTTATAAACTAAATAGGATTTTGTACCTCCTAACAAAGACTATGCAGGGAATATTTTTGTAATAACTTTTGAACAATTTTCTGTATAAACTTAAGCTGAAAGCTGTTCTATATTCATTTGTACAAAAAAAAAGTTTTTGAATGAAGAAACTAATCTAAGCACAATTCCAATTTAAATGCTATCTTCAACATTCAACCAACTCGACTCAAAGTGGAATATTATTAGAGTACGTTATTTGTATAGACAGGAATTTAAGTGTTTATTTTAATTTATGAATAAGTAATATAATCAAAATTGTAGAATTTCATCTCCGAACACGGTTCATTGACATGCTTTCTGCACAACAAAAAAGTTATGGACTTATATATAACACGGTCACATACTAAGGAACGTTCGTCAGCGTATACTTTATAGAATTATCCTACACTCTGTACAGGCACCACTAAAGTTTGCATGCTTTCACATACTAACGAACGGAGAATTTGAATGCTTTTATGTGCACGTACGCATCTTTTAAAAGTAAGTAAACAAGCTGAATGCGGTCGCATATTAACGCATATTCATTCGCATGCAACTAGTGTAACTATACCCACTTACACAAAGTTTAAGTTTATTTACAAGATTTGGAGTCGCACACAAACGAACGTTTATTCACATGCATTTTGTGTGCTAATGCTACATCACAAAAGAGCCATCCAAAAACCCATTTGCAGTCGCATAACCACGAACGTCCATTTGCATACAATTTGTGTGATTATAAGACATCAGAAATAGGTAATTAACAAAGACATTTCCTATTGAAAACTACCAAACGTCCATTGGCATGCAATTTGTGTAATTATACTGCATTACAAAAAAGTATTCTACAAAGATATATAAAGTCACAAGAAAAGGAACGTTCATTCCCCGGGAAGTTGGTGTGCTTATACGACATCACCTAAAAGTTATTTACAAACACATATCATGTCGCATACCAATGAACGTCCGTTCACATGCATTTTGTGTGACTATGCCGCATTAAAGAAGAGTACCTTGAAAGGGCATATGCTGACCCATACAAACGAAGGCCCAAATACTTGCAATTTGTGTAATTATTCCACACCTTCTAAAAGTAATTTGAACGTTCATTTACGGTCCCATACTAACCAACGTCCAGTTTCAGGCATTTTATGCAGGCATTTTCTAAAGGTAACTTAAAAGATCATATGCGAACCCATACTAACGAGCGTCCACATGCATGCAATTTGTGTAATTATACTTCATCTTGCTAAAATAACCTAAAGATTCATATGCAGTCCCATATTAACGGACGCCGATTTTTATCCAATTTGTGCAATTAATCCGCACATTGTAAAAGTTGGTTAAAATTTTACTTGTGGTCCCATATTAACGAACGCCCAATTTCCTGCAATTTGTGTAATTATTCCACTTTCTAAAAGTAATTTAAGACGCCACCTACGGACCCATACTAACGAACTTCCTATTTATGCATTTTATGTACGTATTCGGCTGCTTATAAGGGAAACTTGAAAGTTTATTTGCAAACCCATACTAACGAGCGTTTACTTGCATGCAATTTATGTAATTATACTTCATCTCGTAAAAATAACTTGAAAATCCATATGTGGTCTCATACTAATGAACGTCCATTCTTATGCAATTTATGTAATTATGCTGCATATTCCAAATATTATTTAAAAATTCATATGCGGTCTCATACTAACGAACGCCCATTTTTATTCAATTTGTGCAACTATTTCCCACCTTCCAAAACTTATTTATAACATCATATAGGGCCCCATACTAACAAACGTCCTTTTTCATGCATATTATGTACGTAATCGGCATCTTCTAAAAGAAACTTGAAATCCATACTAACGAGCGTCCACTTGCATGCAATTTATGTAATTATACTGTATCTCGTAAAAATAACTTAAAAATCCACATGTGGTCTCATACTAATGAACGTCCATTCTCATGTAATTTATGTAATTATGCTGCATATTTTAAATATAACTTAAAAATTCATATGCAATCCCATACTAACGGACGCCCATTTTCATGCAATTTCTGTAACTATTCTGCACCTTCTAAAAGTCTTTTAAAACCTCATATACGGTCCCATACTAACGAACGTTCATTTTCATGCACTTTATGTACGTATTCAGCATTTTCTAAGGGTAACTTAAAAATTCATATGAGGTCCCATATTAACAAACGCCCATTTTCATGCAATTTGTGCAACTATTCCGCACCTTCCAAAAGTCATTTAAAACTTTATATACGGTCCCATACTAATTAACGTTCATTTCCATGCACTTTATGTACTTATTTATTATTTTCTCAGGGCAACTTACAAATTCATATGCGGTCCCATACTGAAGTACGTCCTTTTGCATGCAATTTATGTAATTATACTGCATCTTATAAAAATAGCTTGAAAATTTATATGTTGTCCCATTCTAATGAACGTCCATTCTCGTGCAATTTATGTAATTATGCTGCATATTCTAAATATAATTTAAAAA
This sequence comes from Platerodrilus igneus, assembly GCA_036346225.1. Lineage (NCBI taxonomy): Eukaryota > Metazoa > Arthropoda > Insecta > Coleoptera > Lycidae > Platerodrilus > Platerodrilus igneus. The sequence goes on along the minus strand of JARFIW010000982.1, from coordinate 43,402 downwards.
TTCATATGCGGTCCGATACTAACAAACGCCCATTTTCATGCAATTTATGCAACTATTCAGCACTTTCTAAAGGTAATTTAAAAGTTCATATACGGTCTCATATTAACGAACGCCCATTTGTATGCAATAAGTTTGTAGGTTTTAGTACTATTTAATAGTTGTTTCATTTTGTATTCACAATCTGATATAATTATAATCATTTTGTCTACTTTTGTAATAATAAGTTGTGGTTGTGATTTTAGAAAATTTCTAGTTTCTTTGATTTTTAACAAAAAGAGGTGATTCTGCTGTTGTATTAATTATAGTTCATTGCATTTTTAACTATGTTCTTAATTTGTAAGTGTATTAACGATCTTTGCTCTTGTTTTATATTGTTCTGTTAGAAGAATTTTTTCTATTGCAGGTTCTGTATTAATGATAAATTGTTGTAGTTGTATGTTTTTGGAATATATATATATATATATATATATATATATATATATATATATATATATTTAATATAAAGATGAAATTAATTTATTGGGATATTTTTGGTCATAAATAAAACAACTGTCAAATAATCTTTCGTTTTTAACTTGACGTTTCGATCATTATTCAGATCTTAATCATAAGCTAAAAGTTAGGTAATTAGAAACTAAATAATACATATATCAAAACTTACATAAAACTTGATTATTCTTAAATTTAAGGCTCGTATAAACTAATTTTGAATGACATAAGCAAAACTTGAGTGACAGAATAAAATTGTTTTTGTATGCAATTTTGATGTTACAAAAACCAAGTTAAGTTAAATAATTTTGGATATAAATACGATAAAAATGAAAAGAATGTATAAATATTGTTCATTAAATAACAGCACTACAATTAATGTTTATATAAATCGGAGTAAACAACACTTAAGTTATTTAGGTCCTGTTTGTTGTTGATGCACTTTTTTTCTTTTTGTATATGAAATGATTCGAGTAATAAGCGTTTCTTGTAATTTTGTTCTATTTCTAAAATTTTGGTGTCTTTGAGTGAAGGTGTGTGTTTCCCAATTTTGCATCACTGCGGTGTTGAGTTAATCTGTACTTTAACCACTGACCAGTTTGACCAATGTAGGAGTGGTTGCAAATACATTGAATCTTATATACAACGTTACTGCACATTTCGATGTTTGTTTTATCTTTAAGGGGTGAAAAAAGGTTTTTAATCGACTTCACATAGTAGTATGCAATGCCTATATTTGGTTTTAAAATTTTAGTAAGTTGTGGAGTTAGTTTTCAATGTATGGAAGCTTGTTGTAGATCAGTTGTTGTGTTGTTTTGTTCTGGTAAAATGTTGGTATTCAACAATCTGTTGACAATTTGAATGGGATAACCATTACTGATAAAGACTTGTTTTAATTCTTTAATGTTGTTATGTAGAAAAATTGGATTGCTTATTTTTGTAATTCGATTTTTAGTGCTAAGATGGTATTGACTTTGTGTTTATTGCTGTGATTGAGTTGTAGTTAATGTATCTATCAGAATTTGTAGTTTTTTATAGTAATTAAAAATCAAGTTGTTGTTCTCTGATCGAATAATCAATGTGTCAAGAAATGAAATTTTCTGTCTTCTTCTTTTTAAATTGAATTTTAGATGTTCATTAAAGCTATTGAAGTGTTCAAGAGTGGTTTCAACTTGATTGTGTGGTACAGAACAAACTATGTCGTCTACATACTTCGCTAAAATGTAACTTGAAATGGAAGGTTAGGAATGATTTTGTCTAGAAGTAAATCCATGGTAATCTGGGCTAAGATTGGTGAGAGAGGTGAACCCATAGGAGTGCCGTAAAGTTGCAAATAGATAGTTTTTTCATATGTAAAATATGTGTTGTTGAATATTAGATTTATAGTACTAATGAACATTTTTTCTGAAAATTTGCAGTGAGGTTGAATTTTGTCCCATTGTTCTGATATAATTCGTATTGTTAATTCTTTAGGTATGTTGGTAAACAAAGATTCAACATCAAGGGATATAAGAATGTGGTCTTCTGGTAATCGAAAGTTGTCATACGTATTTACAAAAGTAAAGCTATCTTTGATATTGTAACCTTCAAGAGGAAATGAATTTTTCAGAATATCTGCACAGAAATGAGTAATGCTATAAGTAGGAGTATTAATGGATGAAATAATTGGTCTTAAAGATAGTGTTGGTTTGTGTATTTTTGGGAGACCATAATACTTTCCTGGACTTGAACTGTTGTTGATTAGTTCTTTTTTCTGTGTTGAAACAAATGGAACACCCCATATATTATTACATTTTTTGAAAGCCCATAAAAAAAGCTTTAATTTGATATCAAATTGTATCTGTCTATTCCTTTTAGTTTTTGAGATGTTCAACTGTTTTTAGAAAAAAATGACCCTGATTAGATACATTGTCACTGCACTAATACACAACTGATGTTAATTTTCAAGATGCAGAAGGTTTTACTATATACCATAGTATATTTGTAAATATCACTTTTTTCAAATTTCTTTACAGTATACAGGGTGTGTCAGGTTTCGCAAAATGCAATTTTAAAATTTTTTTTTAAATGGCACCCTACCAATTTTATTGCTGTAATGGATAGTTCATTAAGTGTCCTTTCATTTTTGTTAAGCATTCCCTATACTTAAATCCATTACTTTCTGAGATATTTTTGATTTTCTTCAAATTTTAAGGATGTTTTTAATTTAGATAACTAAAAATAACTTACTATTGGAGAATATTATAAAAAAATTAATACATTTTGATTAACAATCAACTACACTTATCCAATAACAATTTTCACTAAAGGTATAACAACCTACAATAATACGCTATAAACAGAATTCTGCCAGATCAACAATATGCATTTTATAGAAAATATTCAAACACGAAATCAGGCAGGCTTTGAAAAAATAACAATTAAAATTAAAATGTCATTTAGGTTTATTAATTTTAGCGTGTTGTCATGTAACACATTGTCAGTTCTGTTTTAAATGTAATCTTTGAAGGAGTTTTCAAAAAGAATTTTACCGTAGAAGAACAAATAGATATGATTTGGATAGTGGAAGAAAGTTTAAGAAATTGCCTACTTGCATCAAGAATACACCGAACGATATTCTGTTAAATGACAACACACTACAATTAATAAACCTAAATGACGTTATAATTGTAATTGTTATTTTTTTCAAAGCCTGCCTGATTTCCTGCTTGGACATTTTCTATAAAATGCATATTGTTGATCTGGCAGAATTCTGTTAATAGCGTATTATTGTAGGTTGTTATATCTATAGTGAAAATTGTTATTGGATAAGTGTAGTTAATTGTTAATCAAAATGTATTAATTGTTTTATAATATTCTCCAATAGTGAGTTATTTTTAGTTATGCAAATTAAAAACATTCTTAAAATTTGAAGAAAATCAAAAATATCTCAGAAAGTAATGAATTTAGGTATAGGGAATGCTTAACAAAAATGAACTATCCATTATAGCAATAAAATTGGTAGGGTACCATTAAAAAAAAGTTTTAAAATTTGCATTTTGCAAAACCTGACACACCCTGTATACTGTGAAGAAATTTTAAAAAAATGATATTTACAAATACACTATGGTATATAGTAAAATTTTCTGCATCTTGAAAATTAACATAAGTTGTGTATTAGTGCAGTGGCAATGTATCTAATCAGGGCCATTTTTTCTAAAAACAGTTGAATATCTCAAAAATTAAAAGGAATAGATAGATACAATTTGATATCAAATTAAAGCTGTTTTTATGGGCTTTCTAAAAATGTAATAATATATGGGGTGTTCCATTTAAAAAAATATAAGTTTAATATGCCCTGGAATTATGAAACATCCTGTATGCTTCAAAATATTTTTAAAATGTGCACTTTAGGTATGCCTAATATGCCTCCAATTTTGGTTTACGTAGCTTTTATAATAACGGAGTTATTGGCCGTTGCCCCACTAAAAACTTACCCTGTATATATATATATATATATATATATATATATATATATATATATTATTATATCCTTTTTTACTTTCCCTCCCTTACTTTCCGTGACTCACTGTCAATCACTCTTTATTCTTTCTATATTCTGTAAAATTTTATTTTATTTTACCCCTTTTTGTAGCGCCTTTTATGAAATGTGCACACCTAATGCACGCCCCGTACTTGCAACGTTTGGTTGGTTCTTTAATTAACTATTTATTTCAATGCCTCGACTATTTAAGCTCTTATATCTCAGGGTGTTCAACTACTTATAGTGAGTTCTGTTATAAGTAGATGAGCAAAGTCCAACCAACGTGCACAATCTTTTGTTTTAGTACTAAATTTTTACTTTACTTCGAATATGCCAAAATTTTATTAAGATCAACGTTGCTTTGTGCCAAATTGAATTACTACCAAAATTATATGACTGTTTTTGACGTTTTAAGATATATCAGCACTCACCTGGTCTATACTCCGTTCTTGGCCGCTCTAACTGCTGGCTCAAAATCCTTGTCACCGTATGCGTCTTTACACTGTGGTCCTAACTGATTGAATTTTAGTACCGCTTCCAGGTGTCGTCCTTTAATTTTGTCTGCTCCCCAATACCTGAAATTATTAACCCTAATTTAGAATTTTGAATACCCTGTGCTATAACTTCCCTGTGCTAATTCCTGCTTTTAATCCTCCACTACCAATTGTCTCTCTTCTAAATTCCGCTCTTCGTGTTCTCAATTAATCCGTCCGCTTCTTTGTATCTTATCCAAATCTACTCGTCGTCCTAATTCAAATTGCTCGATGCCTCCGCTACAAATCTATAAATCGCTGTCCAAATCCAACTTCTTTCCTTTATTTATTTCCTCTCGATGTCCTGCTACCTTTAACTCGCTATCCAAATCCAACTTCTTTCCTTTATATATTTCCTCTCGATGTCCTGCTACAAATCTATTAATCGCTATAACTCGCTATCCAAATCTAATTTCGTTCCTTATATAATTCCCCTCGATGTCCTGCTACAAATATCGCTATCCAAATCCAGCTCCGTTCCTTATATATTTCCTCTCGATGTCCTGCTGCCTAATATCGCTATCCAAATCCAACTTCTTTCCTATGTATAACCACTCTCAATGTCCTGCTACCCTTAAATCACTACCCAATATCGTTTCAAATCTATATAATTTTCAGTCGTTTCGCCGTCGCACAATCACCACTCTTTACACTTATTACTTTCGTTGCTGTTGCTTCTTTACACTTCTTTACTGAATCAAAACTCTTTAAAAACAAATACATTTATTAACTTCTTTTAAAATCGTAATACAAATTAGCACAGTTTGAAAAACACGTCTTTTTACAAATAAATTTCGAAATGATCTCTCGTTGTTTACTTTCCAAGGCGACCATTTTAACTTTTTCCTACCACACTTTAAAGTACATAACTAAATCGTCCAATAACATCCTAACACTTCGTTTGTGTCGCACATACCATAGTTCATGTCCTTTTACACTATTATAATTCACATTCAATTCTAGTATTTGTCCTAAATATTTACATTTCACCAATCACATTTGACTTTGTTATAACTAATAATTTTGAGTTTACAAATATTGTCCAAAAGTTGATTCTATTTAAAATGAAAAACCAAAATAAATCACACTTGACCCTGGATGCGTGGTTGATAATAAACCTCCATAGACGCATCCGGTTTCTGGACGGCAAATGTACTTCAATGGCCTTTAAAATTCAAACTCGGTATAAACCCTTGAGCACTGTACATCTTACTACGTCATTCAGTCATTTTAATATTACCTTTTGGCACTTTAATTTCAACTACCATTTTGAATGGTATTTTAGTATACGTAAAATACGGCAAACATACAATTTTAAGTTTATGTGATCAAATATGTGGATTATTTTTCTTTGGCATATACTACCTTGTACTAAACAACCCTTAGAACTCTTGGTAGCTCCCTTATACATTATAATATATATATATATATATATATATATATATATATATAGATATATATAGTTCAAAAGATGAAATAATAACTTAAATTTTATGCAATATATATATATATATATATAATTATATAAATGTATATATATATATATATATATATATATATATATATATATATATTTCTATGGATTTATAATTTATAATTTAAAATTAGCTTTAAGTTTAATTCTACTTCATTTTAGAGTTAGGGTAAAGATTAATTACAATTATTAGATATAGGAGTGTAAGTCCGTAAGATAAACACATGCATTTAAATGTATAAGTACCATGCAGAGTTATTAGTGGGAGAGCTTTTTATTTCGTGGCATAAAAATCAATAATTAAGAAGGTGAATTCGTTAGTTGTATCAAGTAACTGATATTCAAAGTGTAATTATTCTATTTGTGTACATAACTTAGAGTAGGGTAATATGAAGCTGGAACATTTGTAATTTTTCAAAAGTTTATTATAGCATAAGATATAAATGTGTCGTCAAGAAACAATTTAACGGTTATGAGTTTCTAAGAAAAACTATGCAGAGAACGAATATGAAACATTTCCAGTAAAGTTTAGCATTGTAAATACATTCGGCGTATTAATTTAAAAACCTGTAAACAAGTAGAAGATTGTTAAAAATGAACATTTCATTTGATTTTCCAATGCTCCACCCGAAGGTACTACATTGGCGAGGAATCGGATTTTTTTACCTAAAAAATTTGGAATTTTGCCAAACCCTTGCTGTTTCAAGCAAGGTAGGGATCTTTAACGTGCATGACAACACACACACGGGACCTCCATTTTGCCTCTCAAACAAACGAGAGTGTATTTTTGTAAAAAATACTCGCTTAACATTTTTCAAGCGGACCGTGTTGGGTTTTGAACCCGGGACCTTAGGCGTAGTAGTCGCACACATACCAACTACGCCACGGAGCCGTCTGTTAAAAATGAACAGCAGGTCTATGTTAGATATGATGGTGAAAGTTACGTACAAAAATGGATCGCTAAAATAAAGAGAAGGATTGTGTTTTGTATGCGGTAGCAAAGAATAAAAGATATCATATGGTTAATTGTCATTGAGTTTGAAACGTCTGTAAGACGAGGAAATTTTAAAGGTAGATAAGCAAGACTGAGATGCAGCGTATTTTCATAAAACATCGGTTTGGATGGAAATGAGAAGTACGGTAAAAAGCTACAGACAGAGTAGGATTGTTAGACTGTGTATATAAGAACAAGAAAGACGATAGAGTGTAGATTGGTAGGGCAGAATAGAACTTGAAAACAGCGGGGATAAAGGTAAAGACATATAACGTACGGGTTAGACAAAAATACAAAAAATTGATAACTGTCAGAAAATTAAGGAAAGGTACAAGACAAAGGACAGAACATTTTGGATGCAAGTTAAAGAGAGGTGACGGTATATACGCGTATGAGAGACGCGGTTTTGGATGCTGGTCTTGGTGTAAGTTGGCGGGGGACTTAGACAAATTTGATAGCCGTTAGAAATTTTAATGAAGGTTTCGGAGTAAAATGTTTGTTTGTGATTGAAAGTTCCGAGATTTTCGAGACGGTTAACAAACGGTTGCCAATTTTACCGTGAATAGGTGAAAGTTAATGGCTGGGTTTGTAGAATTGAACGACGGTTAGGTGTTGTGTTGTGCATAGGTTTGTGAAATCGGTAGACTATTTAACAAATGTTACCAAGAAAGCGTGTTTAGTGGAGTGGCGTGAAACAATTCGGAGGCATTTTTGAGTCTATGGCAGAAAAACATTTGCGAAAGCTAGAGCAAGACAAACAAAAACATGCATGGTTTATAAAATTTCAAGAGGAGGAACATAAATTGAAAATAAAATTTTTACAATTGAAGTGTAAATAATACCAACAAGGACAGCATGATCACATTGATTTTATTTAATTTTAGAGTTTTATTTTAATTAGGTACCATTCTATTTAATAATTTAATATGTAATTAGTAAAATAAATATAACTCAACATTGAAAATTTTATTTCTACAGCATTTAAAATTATTATTATAGGAGGTCTTGAAAGTATTTGGTGATTAAATTATACCTCGTTATGTTATTAATGTTGAAACCCATATTCTGGACAATTGGTTGGTCCAAATTTATTCCATTTGCAAGTTCAATTGCAGCCTATACTTCCTCATTATCAGGCAAGAATTCTGGTTTATCATTTTTTAATGCTAATCGTGCAATAAAGCCCTACTTACAACCATAGATTACTTTGGCAATATTTAATCTAATGCCTAGAGCTAGAACAGAAACCTTCGCTTTCAAGCACCAAAACATCTTTAAATAGAGTTTTTAGTTCGAATTTGGCTTTCATTAAACCGATGTTCAGCTGTACTTTGTAGGTTATGTAGTGGTGTTATCAAGTAAGATTTTATCCCATAAACACCATCACCGTCCAATAAATTGTCTTCGCCAAATTCACCATTTTCCATTCGAGTCCTTAGCCTCGAGTTGTTGAAAAATTGAAGAATCATGTGATGATCCTGGACAGCAACCTACAATATTCTGAATTGAAAGATATGCATCACATACAACTTGCACATTTAAAGAAAGAAAACTTTTTTTATTTCTATATAACTCTAGATTATTTTTTCTGGAAGACTGAATCTTTACATGTAAGTTGCTTCAATTTCTTCTACGTTCGATGGCATTGAAATAAATTGAGTATGAGGTCTGGCTAAACTTCTTAATACTTTTGCTATTATTGTACCAATGGTAGATTTATGAATACCACAAAAAACTCCCGCAACTTGTAAAAATGAACCTGTTGTTAGAAACCTCAGCGTTATCAATAACATATCGGAGGGTGTAACAGCAATATATGTACACAAAGGTCAATAAATGTATATGCTATGTTTACATTCAATTTGAATTCAGCTTCAAAGTCATCCTGCAACGCATGACATCTGACAATCTGTAGTTACATTTACAATACAAATTTGCACCTTGCCTAATTTCAATCCCACTTCAAATTGATGCAAACTGCTTGACAGAAGCAAGCAAGAACAGAATTAGTTTATAAATTTGAAGGTTATATACAACAACATGAAGATGAATAAATTACAAGATTCCGTAATTAATGAAGAATTGTTGCTCAAAGTAATATGTAATTATCCTGCAATATATGATTTGCAAAAAAAGAGGTTATAGCAATAGGCTAATGACCGATCGTGCTTGGGACAATATTTCTCTTTCTGTTCAATCACCAGGTAATATATGAAAAACCTAGTAAGTATAAAGTAATTAGTACTTTATCAATTTTAGTCAAAGAATGCAAAAAGAAATGGAAGTCTCTTCGAGAAGAATATCACAGAGAAAGACAAAAGAATAACAGCATTAAGCCACAGTGGTGCTGAATATGTACCAATCTCTTCGTGACCATTCATGTCTTTTTTTGATTATATCTTTGAAAACAAAACACCTAGAAAGTGTGTAATTACCTAAATTCTATTTAATATAATTAATGTGTACCATAAATTTTGAACTTTATCAAATCCTCTTGTTTACATGAGCTCTGTGACTGCAGCAGTACATGTCAATAAGGAAAATATTTCTTAAGGTATGAGTCTAGAAGAAGAATACCACGAACCACGGGGATTTGAAGAAAGTTATTTTCCAATATCTCAGCTATCTGAAAAAAGTGATACTGGTGACTGTTTCAATATGCCAAGTACTTCAATGAAATATAAATCTACTAAGAAAACTAAAAGAAAGTTGCCAAAAAGCGTAGATCCAATATTGGGAGTCTTCGGTGACATTTCTTCTGCCGTGCAAAATGTCAACAAATCTGACAGTAACAAAAACATGGATTTTGCAAAACACATTGCATCTGAATTGGTTGAACTTCCAAAGACTGCAAGTGATGAGCTTATTAATGAAACTTTAATTAGATTACTTCAGTTAAAAAGAAAACATCGCCAGCAGTGAAATATTTATCCTACATAAATATTTTTAGAATGTTGCATTTACTTTTTTAGTAGTTCTGCTTTTAATATCATTGTAAATTCAGTAAGCTGTAAAAATAATAAATTGAAATGTAAAATATTTGAAATTTATTTAAGTTTTTATTCGTAACTAGAAACTACATAATTTCATATCTAAATAAACATGTTAAAATTGTAAATCACACATTTTACATAGTAATTTTCAATTAACTTTGTTAACATAATCCAATTGCCAAGGACAACACGCAGCTCCTTTGCCATTTAAATATTGTTTAATATGGTTCCTGAAGTTCCAAGCTTCTCGTGAAGCATTTCAATTTCAAAAACGAACATTTTGCACCCGTTGCAGTGCAGTATTGTCTGGAACTTCTTGTCTGCATTTTCCCAAAACAGTTTTCTCAGCAAAGTCACGGTCAACAAAGTTTTCAGGACAATACATGCTTGCATCAACAGCTTGAGATGTAATAAAATTATGCAAACATGTAACAGCTTTAACAATACTATCAACTGTTTCGGGAGCAGCATTTATTACACATAATGCCTAATGTGTGTTCAATAGTTCTGCAGGCACGTGACAAACCTGAATATACAGTGTAAATAATAAACGTACAAATATTTATTGTTAATACATGCCGATAGTTGAAAATCAACTCATCTTATGGCATCCTTCCAAACCGCTTCCTGCTGTAAGGTCCTAATAAATGAATTTGTAGTGGAAACGTTTCATCTTCTACCAAATATAATGAAACTACTTGGTCTGTATTAGGTAGACATGAAGCAGACAAAATGTTCAAAGTTCCGCTTTTTAAATGCATGCCGAGTATCGAATTATTTAAAATACGTCCATCACTTTGCGATCCATAGCCTCCAATATCAACATCATCATCATTAGGTCTTCAGTCCTGGAACTAGTTAGACGCGTACCATCATTGTTTCCTATTCTGAACTAACCTACAGATTTCCCTGAAATTTGCACAGTCTGCATCTATAACTATCTGATCTAGGTCTACATCTACCTCTTTTTTCCTATCTCTGCTTGTAATATATCCCATACTATTCCCCAAAAATGCCTTAGAACGTATTCTGCCCTTCTATTTCTCTTATCTTTTTCCCCAGATATCCTTGTTCCCTTACTATTTCTATAACCTATTTGTTATTATCTTTGTCTGTCCATGCTATCATACATCTGAAGCACAGCATTTAAAAAGGCTGTTACCGTTTTTCTGTCTGCATTTCAGACTGCCCGTATTTCATAGGCATACTGTGCTGTGCTCCACACATACGCTTTCAACAATTTTCTTCTTGTTTTATGTTTGTTGTCTTTTCTCATAAGCGCTGTTCTTTCTTGTTAGATGCAGTTCAGTCACCTTCTATTGTTTTACAATTATATACCATATTTCTCCGACCTTCAGTGGTTGTGGAGGGAGGTAAGCAACCAGTGGCTGCCAAGTTCCCCCAACACTTAACCATTTACCGATTTCATATATTTTCCAATATATCTTTTCGCACAGTCCTCATTAGTTGCAGATATTTCGCAACCAACAACTAGTTGTTTATACTAATCATCAGATTTATCTGCGCTTATTTTTTTGTCATTAAGTTTTCCGTCTCAAAACTGGTTGGACACGTAACTGCACTTATTTATATTCTGAGCTAGCCTACATAGTTCCCTGAAATTCTTCACACAGCATGTGTATACAGCTCGTTCCCCTTCTATTGTTTTCTAATTTTATGCCCTATTTCAGCAAGATTCAGTGAAGGGGGTTAAGCAACCTGTGGCTACCAAAATCCCCCAACACTTAGACATTTGCCGAAGTAATGGTTTTCCAGTAAATCCTTTCACACACATAACATTATTTGAGAATATTGCTCAGCCAATTCTTGTAGTTACTTATAATACTCATCACAGTTATTTTTTCGTCATTAGTTTATCCATCTTGGGATTGGTTGGATGCGTACCTCCATTGATTTCTATTCTGGGCTAGCCTACACATCTCCCTGAAACCCCTACAGCCTACATATTTTACTATCTGTGTGCAGTAGTCTAACCTCGGTCTGCCTCTTTTTCTTTTTTTTCCTATCTCTGATTCTAATATATTCCGCACTATTCCCTCATGCCGTAGTATGTGGCCTATCATCTTATCTCTCCTTTTTTTACCGTTTTCCACATATTTCTTTTTTCCTCTACCATTTTTAGTACCTCTTCGTTCTTAACTTTTTCTGTCCATGATATCTTCATCATACGTCTGTAGCACCACATTTCAAAGGCTTCTACCTTTTTCTTGTCCGTTTCTCCTACTGTCCAGGCTTCACAGCTGTACAGTGCTGTGCTCCACACATATGTTTTAAGCAATCTTCTCCTTGTTTCTATGTTTGTGGTCTTTGAGCACGGAAGTTGCTTTTTCTTGTTAAATGTAGCACGACCTTGTGCTAATCTTTGTTTTATATCTTTTGTGCTTTTCCAATCTTGCGTTATTTGACTTCCTAGGTAGCAGAAATCCTTAACCTCTTGTAAGTTCGTGTTACACACTTGTATTCTTGTTTTTGATTTATTTTCTCCACCTTTGCAAACTAGAACTTTAGTTTTAGTTTTGTTAATTTTCATACCATATCTCTCTGTTAGAACCGTTTCCATTTCATTAAGAGCAGCTTCTAACTCTTCCTTGTTAGACGCTAATACCGCTATATCATCTGCAAATCTAAGCATATCAATTTTTTGTCCCTGCATAGTAATTCCAAATGTCTTTTTGCATTTGACAGTATTCATTGCGTCTTCTATGTACAAGTTAAAAATCAATGGTGATAGGGCACATCCCTGTCTCACCCCTTTCCTAATGTTTACTTCTCTACGTTCCTGCTCTAATTCTATTACTGCTGTTTGCTCTTTGTATAAGCTATGTACTATTTGTCTATCCCTATAGTTCATTCCAATCTTTTTGAGTATTTCAAACATTTTTTTCCATTTTACATTGTCGAATGCTTTTTCCAGATCTACAAACCCTTATACACTTTCCCCTTTTTCTATTTTTTCTCCATTATCACTCTCAGAGCTAAAATATCCTCCCGTGTTCCCCTGTTTCGCCTAAACCTAAATTGGTCTTCTCCTAGTATTTCTTCCGCCCGTTTTTCCATTCGTCTTTGCACGATTCTAGTTAATATTTTTGACACGTGTGCTGTCAAACTTATTGTTCAAAAATTTTCACATCTATCCGCACCTTTCTTTTTTGGTATAGTTACTATGATGCTACGTTTGAAATCTTTGGGTATCTCGCCTGTCTTATACATATAGCTTACAAGTTGGAAGAGACGTTCTGTTACTGCTTGTACAGCGGCTTTTAGAGTTTCTGCTTGCACCTTATCTGTACCCGGCGCCTTACCATTTTTCAGACTCTTTAATGCTAATTCAAACTCCTCTCTAAGTATAGGATATCCCAAGTCATCATTTTCAATGTCTGATTCCTGTTCTAATGCAGTTAGTTCCTCTCCTGCATATAGATTCCCTATATATTCTTGCCATCTACCCACTTTCTCTACGTTTTCTATGATGACGTTTCCTTGTGCGTCCCTTATATTTATGCTATACGGTTTTATGTCCCTAAAATTCATTCTAATTAATTTGTATGCTTCGTCTGTCTTTCCTATTTCTATCTTCGTTTGTACCTCGTTGCACTTTTCATCAATTTATTGTTCTTTAGCTTTCCTGCATTTTCGAATAATTTCCCATTTTATAACTTTGTATCTCTGTTTTCCTGTTTCGTCTGATTTATTTTTGTATTTTCGTCTTTCTTCTATTAAATTCAGGATATCCTTTGTTATCCATGGTTTCTTATTTACTTTTTGTGTATACCCCAGAATATCTCTGACCGCCATGTCTAAGCTGGATTTAATGTTATTCCATTCTGTTTCTACTTTCTTAGTATCAGATATTTTCCCGATATCTTTGAGCAATTCATTTGACTTTTTTTCGAATCTTTCTTGAATATCTATATCTTTTAGTTTCTCTAAGTCCAATTGCCGTTTTCCGTTTCTTTTTTTCACATTCTTAAATTTAAGTGCAGCCTTCATAATTACGATGTTGTGGTCAGTATCTATATCTGCTTCTGGGTAGCTTCTACAGTCTTTTACTTGATTCCTATACCGTTGTCTAACAAGAATGTAATCTATTTGATATCTTCCTATATCTCCTGGCATCTTCCGCGTATATCGTCTTCTAGCATGATGTTGAAATAATGTGTTTGTGATGATTAAATTGTTCTTGTCGCAAAATTCTACCAGCCTATTTCCCCTGTCGTTTTTTGTGCCTAAACCAAATAAACCTACTACCGCTCCTTCCCTACCCTCACCTACCACGGCATTAAAATCCCCCGTAATTATTAAATTTTCATGTCCTTTTACATATCTTAATATGTCTTCGATATCTTTGTAGATGTCTTCTACCTCTTCGTCACTATAGCTAGAGGTGGGCATGTATACTTGTATTATTACTGTGTTTACCGGTTTAGATTCTAATCTAACCATGAGTACTCTTTCGTTCTTTTGTAAGTAATTTTCTACTCAGTATCATATCTTTTTCCGCATAACTATCCCCACACCCAAATTTCCTTCCTCTGCTCCTGTATGAATTACCCTGAAGTATGAAGTCTCCACTCCAAAAATCCCCCGCCTCTGTCCACCGAACATCGCTAATCCCTACTATGTCTAGTGATAACCTATTTATTTCGATTTTTAGGTTTTCTAGCTTACCTACTTGCTTCATATTTCTAACATTCCACGCTCCTACTCGCAGAATGTTCCCGACTCTTATTTTTAACTTTCCGATCGCATCCTCCGAAGTAGTCCCCTCCCGGAGATCCGAATGGCGGACTATTTTAACTCCGGATTCTTCTACCCCAGAGAATGTCATCATTTTATTATAATTTAGGTACGCTGTGTACTTGGGAGATAATGTGGTGGTTTCCCGTTGCCTTCCACATCGCGGTAGTGTGTCTTAGACTGCCATACCGACCCCTATGGTATCTGCCAATCTAAGTACCGGAATAGCCGCTGCCCTCTTTCGGGGACCTGTCTTAGTCTGGTTCCTCACTAACGACCCTAGTACTTTGGTTGGACCTGTAGTTTAGCTCTTTAACTCATTAGAACGCGCTAGCCATTTCACATGTTCTAGTAATTTAGAACTTCGGCAAGGTGCAGGTCTATTCGAAATGGAATATCAACATATGTAAAAAAATATTTTGCATCACAAACTGCTAAATGTACCATATTAAAATGTTTTTTATAATTAAAATACTGTGTTCCAGAATGTGAAGGAGCTTGGATTTCCACGTGTTTACCATCAATTGCTCCTAGGTAATTTGGTAGTTGACAAAATTTATATTAGTCTTCTGCCATATTCAGCCACTGCTTCTTTGTTAAAGGCTTTAAATACACTGGAGATAAAATATTCCATAAAACATCACAAACTTCTCATATAATCAAACAAATAGTTATGAAGGGGATGTTCAAAATGAACAGACAATGCTTGAATAGGAATCTCCTGTAGCTATATGTCTCAATGTTACAATTAACCTGTGATGTTGATATGGCTTCTCGAGCAGAATGTTTTATTAAACTGTTTCCAACAAGTGACAGGAGATAATCAAATGACTGTACATTCATTCTAGTAAAGTTAAAAATCGTAGAGGATCACTAAGCCGCATTTCCCGTACCTATTAAATTTTCATGAAATCGCTGTTCTTTTCTATTTAAATAAATATCTTTTACCCATGTTCTTCTTTCCTTTAATTTTCTAGTTGTTAATCGAAAATATAAATCAAGGAGAACACTAACTGAGCCCAACAGCGCCATATCCCTTTTACCCCGATCTTATACTTATACGCACTTTTCACTTGACGGATTGCCTTAGTTTAGATCATTACTTTTAGTAACGTACTCTATTATAAAAGTTGTCTATGTATATTTAAATTTGTATTTTCTTATTTTCTTTCTATGTTAATTTTATCCTGTAATTGGATTTATTCTGTTGGATAATAAAAGCAATAATAATAATAATAATAATAATAAAATTCATTTTTTTCGTAAAATTGTAATTTTATTTACCCTTCTCGCTTCAAATTATTAAAACATAACCTATACATTTTATGTAATGTAAATGCATAGCCAGTATAATGTCAATTTAAGCTTGAATTAATTTGGTCACAAATTGTCTGTAAATGTAGTAAAAAAGCTTGTGGGGTACAGTATGAATTCCCGACCCGCGAAAACTAACTGTTATGGTTCTTTAGTAATCGTTACGCTTTTAAACGTCTTTAATAAATAAAATTAAATAAAAACCCTTAACCACAAAAAATATTTAATAGATTTTTCAATGCCAGCAATAATGTCTTCCAAAGGAGTTTTCAAATGATCTACTCCAAATTTTAGGCCTCGATCAAGGAAAGTCAACTCTTCATTATTAAAGATTTTCGACGATTCGTTAACAACTATTGACTCTAATTGAGGTGAAGTAATTTCCAGTTTTTTAGGAGGTACATTGACATTGTGTTTCTTTAAAAGAAACTTCAACTTAGTGTTTTGCCTATTAATTTTGTCTAACAATTTATGATTGTTGACTTCAAAAACAAATCTCTGGAAATTATTCCAATCCTGAAAACCGGACTCGGATAAATTGCACGTTAGTGCTAGGTGCGATTTATACGTTTCCAGTTCCAATCTACTAAGCTTACTATACAGATATTTGATTTCCAAATTAAGCCATTTATCTTTTGCAAAATTGATTATTGCGTTACTACGTTTACAATTACTGCTGATTTTTACGTTAATGAAATTTGGAAAAACTTTGTGGGCTTTACAAATCGAATATCTGCTTTTACAAAACTAATTTTAAGAGCTAAGCTCCGATACCTATTAAGTTCCGAAGACCGGGAAGTCATAGTTAATAATCTAGAGAAACACTGTGGCACGATTTAAATAAAATTAAATAAAAACCCTTAACCACAAAAAATATTTAAATTACTAGATACGTATTTCGACCACTATGTGGTCATCATCAGTAGGAAAAAAAAAAAATATAATAATATTTGCTGTATAATTTACTATATTGTTGCTTTAAAAACTATTGAGGATATTCTCCTCACCCGCAGGCTGGTGTTCTCAACAACAAACAAGTGAATTGTGACATTTTAACATAAATCTACCTAATTTATACTAATTCTAAATCTACTGAAGCGGAACCAGTTTAATCTTGCTTTCTCATTAGTTGTTGACCAATCTGATTATTAAAGATTTACGACAAAAGAATTGTTATTATTTAAAAGCTGATAAGGGGAATAGGTTAGTTATTCTGGATAAACAAGACTATGTTGATAGAGTAGAGACTTTGCTGTCTGAGGGTCCTTACAGACCAATAGTCAAAAAACGTAAAAATGAAGTTCCTTTAAATAAAATGATTAAATCAACAGAGTCTGTTTTGAAAGAATGTCCAAACCTAATTTCGCCCACACTAAAATTAAAATTAAAAATTTCGAATCCTGAAATGCCAAAGCTTTACTGTTTACCAAAGATTCACAAAAATAATAAATCGATGAGACCAATAGTTTCAGGTATCAACTCACCGACTTACTATTTATCACGATGGCTGTCAAATGAATTTAAGAATTTAAAGTTTAATAGTTTGTCTGTACAAAACTCTTTAGAGTTCATTAATAAAATTAAAAATATCACATTAGGAGAGAACGAAATCTTAATTTCATTTGATGTCAGTTCATTATTCCCTCTTGTTCCAATACCACGTACTTTAACATATTTAAAGGATGTTCTTATAGATAGTGATATTGATGATGATAAAGTTGAGAACTATATCAAGCTTGTTTCGCATTGCATGTCCCAGAACAACAAGTTGTACGAACAACATGAAGGCACAGCAATGGGAAATAGCTTATCACCTTTCATAGCAAATTTATTTATGTCTCGTTTTGAAACCGAGTTAAAAAAAAACTCCAAATACTTCCCAAGAATATGGTTAAGGTACGTGGATGATATTTTTGCAGTTTTTGACACTTCTAAATCAAATGTTGATGATTTTCTTAAAGAAATGAATTCAAAATTTCAAAGCATAAAATTTACGTATGAACTAGAGAATAATGGACAATTACCCTTTTTAGATACATTAGTAATTAGAAATGGTAATAAATTAGAATTTGACATTTATAGAAAAGGAACCAATGTAAATCGCTTTATTTTGTCTTCCTCTAATCATAGCATACAACATAAGTTGGCTTCATTTAACTTTTAATTAATAGATTATTGAATTTCCTTTAAATAAAAACAGATTTAATAAGGAATTTGCTCTTATTAAACAAATAGCGAATTACAATGGTTTCTCTTCTGATATTATAGATAATATTTTTAGAAAGTGTAAAATAGGATCAACATCCGTAAATCAACGACTTTGCAATCAACCACCTCTAACGATAATGTTAAATATGTTAAACTTCCGTTTCACAAAACCACAAAGGGTCTTGATAAAATATTCAAACAGTGTAATTTCAAAATTGCTTTCACTAATAATAATAAAATTAAAGATTTGCTAGGTAATCCAAAAGACAAGGTGGAAAAATTGCAAAAGTCGGGGATTTATGAAATTAGTTGTGCAGAGCCAGGGTGTTTTCAAAATATATTGGTCAGACCAAGAGGAATATAACAACAAGATTTAAAGAACACATTGCTCACTTCAAATATGGTAAATATGAAAGGTCTCAGGTCGCCAAACATATATTTGAAACCAGCCACCCCGTTAAACTAGAAAATGTTAAATTGTTAAAAGCGGTACCAACGTTTTCCTCCTTAAATGCCTATGAATCAATTAAAATTGTTAAACATAAAGGACCCCTCTTAAACACCGATAAAGGGCCAATAGAGTCATCTGCTTTGCTTTCCCTATTGGTCAACAACCAATGAGAAAGCAAGATTAAACTGGTTCCGCTTCAGTAGATTTAGAATTAGTATAAATTAGGTAGATTTAAGTTATAATGTCACAATTCACTTGTTTGTTGTTGAGAACACCAGCCTGCGGGTGAGGAGAATATCCTCAATAGTGTTTAAAGCAACAATATAGTAAATTATACAGCAAATTTTTTTTTTTTTTCCTACTGATGATGACCACATAGTGGTCGAAATACGTATCTAGTAATTTAAATATTTTTTGTGGTTAAGGGTTTTTATTTAATTTTATTTAAATCGTGCCACAGTGTTCCTCTAGGTCTTTAATAAAGAGAAGCGGAAGCGTGCGAAATTTCCACTATTTTAAAAGAAAAATCCAAATAACAATATAACTCATAGCAACTCTATGAGAGTATGATTGGTTGCATAATACTGCTTTTAAAAGTTTTTTCAGACACAGAAATATTTTACTACTGAGACAACATAATCGATTGTGCTTATGTGCGTAAATAGTGTTGAGGTTAGATTATCGTTAGGAATGTTTTACTACTCAGAAGAAGTACCCAAATTGGTACATGTGCCGAGAGTAATGTAGAAGTTTCACCTTAAGTTAGTAGTCGAAATGTTTTACTGCTATGACAAAATAATCGAAAGGATACATGTGCAAAGATAGTGTTAAAACGTCATGCAACCAGTCGCACAACCTATAAAATTGGAATCAAATTATTTGAAATTATTTAGACCACTTGATAGCAACTCTATAAGTTGTATGACTGGTTGTATAACGCCTAAAAACTATCTTCGCACATGTACTCTTTCGATTATTTTGTCTTAGAAGTAAAACATTTCGACTATGCTACGTGCATTAACGTAGTCTAACAAAAAAAAGAAAAAGAAAGAAAATAAAGAAATTGACTGGGCTCATTCGGTGAGTGGGCGGGGTATAATACATACAAAAATTAAGGAAGGCCTGAAATAAAAATACACTCACTCATTCATTAAAACCACACGCAACATAATAAAAATTATAATTAAACAAAAAAAACATGTTGTTTCAGTACAGTAGTGCCAAAAACAAATGAAAACAAAAATAAGTAGTAATCACAATACGTATATCAGGAACAACCAAGAAAAAAATCAATTCTTAACATAGCGAGCTGCCGTTTTTAAGTATCTACCCATATAATTAATTATCAAAGAAATAAAAAGAAACCACAACTCTAAAAACGGCAGGTCTAAATCGTCATCTTAAATATAAAATTAAGTATATACAATCGTTACAATATCAATAATACGCGTCAAACTCCCCCTACAGATAATAATCATTTTAGAACCACAAGGTGTAATTGTCCAACAAAACTGAAATATACTGGTTCAACCAGTTCATGAATCCATACAAAAAAATAGTGAACTACGCAATTGGTGCCATATAAAAAGGGGCGGCCATCGCCCCCTCAATTAGGTCCAAGGTAACAGGTAGGCTTATCTACCGGAAAAAGCTAGAATGGTTATAGGTAAAATTAATTTATTGTCGTCGAAAAGTATAGATTTATAAAACCAGTCTTTCCAACCACGCTGTATTGCGTGCGCCAAATTACCACGAAGAAAACGTAAACAGCAAAAATAAAACGACTGTTTTCGTCGTGTATAAGGAAAAGCAAGTAAATATTAATTGATTTAACTAAATAACGAGAGTTTATAAAGCAACATTGTTTTTATCAAACGATTAGAAACTAGAAAACACAGTTTTATCGGATAGTACGCGACCTTAGTTCGACGAGTCTTTAGATGAAAATCACATAAGAACCAATTATACGCGATCGTACTGTATAACCAGTTAATAGATACCTAAAACAAGCTACTGACTATTCAATTATAGCATAAACTTTACGTTTCAAAGGAACTAGATTTGAGTTAAAAATTATTGTAAAACGGGCTTATGAGGAACAGGTAAAATAGATAGGATGTTGATGAAGGATTTAAGAATAGCAACGGAATCGATTTAACACAATTATTGTAAAGCGGGCTTATGAATTAACAAGAGAAAAGGGGGTATTTAATTTATCCCGAAAATAAACGTAACAACTACTAACCTAAATTGAAACCTCAACACTATTTTCATCTAAACACGACTTTCGCACATGTACCGCTTTTGATATTTATCTTATTAGTAGAACATTCATAACGGTAACCTACTCCAAACGATATTCCTTTTTTTGAAGATGTTTAAAAGCGTAACGATTACTAAAGAACCCTAATAGTTCGTTTTCGCGGGTCGGGAAACTCGTATCGTACCCAACTTGTGATATGGTAGAACGCACGGGTCAGGCAGAAACCAAAAGAGAAGTAAAGTAAGGACCCACACGAATAACGATAACGTATAAAAAGATAAAGAAACCTAGAAATGTCATGCTAACTACAAAGGTTGAGAGGGGTAGGGGGTCCAAAGACAAAGAAACGACATCTTCGAATTTTTATTTACAGTAAACAAAAAAAATCTATTTAAAAAATATTATATTCTACTGACAATTTTGAATAATTTATATAGGATGTGCACTTCTCGTTTTGCAACATGTAAAACTGATCAGTAGTAAAAAAAGTAATGTTTACATTTTCTTATAAACAAGCCGTTTAAGTTAAAAATATTAAATTTATAACAATTTCTAGTAAGAAGTTTAAAAAGTAAAAAAAAAAAAACACTAGAGAAACTAATTCCAAAATAGGTTTTGTAAACTTGCTCTATCCATAGGAGTATAGAAATTGATTAGTATTAATACTTATTGCCGTTTTGAGCAGAATTAGCGGTTCTGTAGCAATACAGCTCCTTCAGAGAAACCACCACTGATCTTGCATAAACATATGCAAATTTAATTTGCTTTTCTTTTACTATATACGATGTAGAAAATAATAATTTCTAAATAACTGTAGCAGGCTACTACTACCGCGTTCCACTAATTTAAAATAAGTAATAACAAGAGTCTTTATTATTCACTGTTCACAAGTTTAATTAACAGTATATGCCTTGTTCAAAGATGTTTTCAGTCCAATTAACAATAAAGCACTATCACACTAATGAATTTACAAGCTCTAATATCTTCTTAAACTAACTTCTTAACCATAGGTCCATTAACAACACTAACACAACTATTTATTTATTACACTTTTGTCTATTTATGTATTCTACAAAGTTGCATGTACATTAGACACCTTCACATACTATAACATTTATGTTTACCCTCTAGGACTTCCAAAATCTCAACTATTTAACTTTACACGATATAATTTATATTCGACATTCTGATATAGACTAACTCTGTACTTTATCATCGGTTTTATTTATACCCTGAATTAAAAAGGATGATTCATCCTCCAGTAATTGCTAGAAGATTTTCGGTCCATGGAGAGTATACAGTGCTTACGGCGCGTGAGTGTTTGACGGATTGCATAATAGTAGCTCGCAACACCGCCCCCTCTTTAAAACCGTTACGTCTCGTAACTGTAAGTACATTTTGACGCGAATTCGATGACTGATAACGGTATCGGCAGCTATTTCCTCTGGTGCATCCACCGCGTCGTTGGAAATAACAGTCAACACTCTTTTCTTGGTCTTGGTAGGCAACCGGTTGATAACAACAGACAAGGACCTGGACATTGGTTCCCTAAAAAACTACTTCTAGCATATTTCAGACTGTCTTCGATCTGAGCGATCCAGTCCACGGCCTAGCTTGGGCACCGCTAGTTTCGTTACTCCATTTTCTATCATCTGAGCCTTAAGATTTAGCAGAGCCTCCCATAAATGTCCATAACCAGGTCTCTGCCATAAAGAACTTTTGGTGACCAGATAGTAAACATAACTATTTTTATTCTGAAGAACCGAAGCTTTTCTTACAGTTGGCTGCTGTTGTACTAATTCATCCACACATCCAAACTTTTTCTTGAAAACAACAGCTATTCCTCTTGACTTTTCCAAATCTTGAACTACGCAATGTACAAGGGAATGCTCCTCTGGTGCTCTAAACAGATCTTGCTGTTTTTCAACAACAACGCTAAATCACGCCTTAGCGGAACCACCATACGCCGCTATAAAACTCTCAAAATCTACATTTGGCGTATGATTAATAACTCGTTGAACACCATTCTCATTATTCGAGCCTTCCTAGTTATTGCCAGCGTAGGATGTTAAACGGTCAAAGTGTACCACTGTCGGTTTACCACGGGGAGATCTTTTGATCCGGTACACTACATCATTAGTTCTTGTTAACACTTCATACGAGCCTTTCCATTGTTTTTGTAATTTTGGCGACAACTCACGCTGTCTTTGTGGAATATACAACTACACTAAATCCCCAGGTTGATAACCACCATCTTGTGCTCTTGTGTCATATTGTGATTTCATTCGATCGCTTTCTGGCTGGATATTACAAGAACACAGACGCGTTCAAAAGCTGTCTCGTTTCATAATTGTTTATACTATTTAATTAATGCAAAACAGTCGTTCTTTCTTGGATTCGCTACCCGCCGCAGCAGTGGAAGACATTCGTCGCCAATTGAGTTTCCTATATACCGGAAAACACTCTTAGCATCGTATTCCTTCTACTGAGAATCTTTCCGATATATCACTTTGTTTGTTATCTTCCGACTAGTGTCATTGTTCTTTATGGTGGGTGGCATAGCCCGTCTTGCATTGCCTCTTCGACACTTGCAATCCATTCATTCCGCATTTTAATTCTTTGGAAGTTTTCATCGAGAAACGTTCTATTGTTTTGACCGCTGTGGCATCTCTTTCTTGAATTGAAACGATTTTGGAAAGTCAATCATCTCTTCAATTTATTATTCGCATTGTCACTTGGACTCTCCGCTTTGTACGTAACATACAAAATCCGTCGGCAAAATACACTGGACTTTTGTTCTGTTTTGAGCTCCATAGCGCTTTCAAACCTCTGATTAAATATACACAACAGACTCGCTTTTTTATTGAGTCGGACCTCATCCAGTCCGGATCAGTACTGAAAAAGACTCTTCGCAAATTGTCCCACTTTATTAGAGAGGGAATCTCGAGTTGGTCGTCGCCTATCTCACGCACCCTTATCCCCCGACAGAAAATGTTCCGCTCTTTCACCTAGTAAAATTCGCTTTACGGATTTGTGTATCAACTTTGTTCAACTAAGATACTTCTGCTCTGGTTGTCAAATGGTTGATTTTATCGTTCGTCAATAATTTTGGATTGTTTCGAGTAAAGTGTCCATTCGTCGAATTTTGAATCAGTGTGTGACTTGGGAAAACTAATTTTACTGCATTGCAGCCTCCTATGGGGCCCCTTCCTTCAGGCCAAGTCACTCAAGGCAAGTCTTTTTTGAGTTTGGTGCTAATTTTGCTGGCCCCTTCCTACTACCATGTTACGACTACGGAGGGGTTAAAGTGTCAAAAGCATATTTGTGTCTCTTTATATGCATGGCTACCAAGACATTTTATTTTGAATTAGTTTTTGATCGGTCAGGGAACACCTTTCTAGCTGCTTTACACCAATTTATTGCCAGTCGTGACCGCAGTGATAATCTCTACAGTGATTGAGGCTTAAATTTTGGGGGTGCAGTTAATTTCTCTTGCAAAATCAGCTACCCCGAAAGAACATATTTTTCACGCTTTATACCGCACTCTGCGTCTCATTTTGGGGGTTTGTGAGAGCCGGGTGTGAAGTTGGTTAAAACCTTTCTTCTTCGTACCATTGGTGACTAAGTTTTGATCTACGAGGAACTAGCCACTGTCTTTGTTCAGATTGAGGTTATCTTAAACTCTCGTCTTGTCACTCTCGTGAGCAGCCCAATAACTTGAGTTGCTTGACACTAGGTCACTTTTTGACTTTTACTCTTTTAGTCGCTATTCCAGAACCTATCCTTTCTGATCTTCCGCTCAACCGCCTATCTCGAAGACAATTGCTTCAGTGAATCCATCAACATTTTTTGTCTTAGTGGTCTAAGGAGTATTTGCATACGCTTTCACAACGGTCCAAATGGTAGAAAACGTTTCCACAGGTTCAGGTGGATACGTTAGTGCTAGTTAAAGCCGATAACGTTCCATCCATTCGATGGTTCCTTGGACGTGTTATTGAGTCCATACAGGAGCTGATGGGGTCGTTAGGGTTGCCACTCTCAAAACTGCACAAGGCGAGCTGAAGTGCCCTGTCGCTTGTCCTTTACCTTTATTGTAAATTTTCCTTTATCTTTTTTCGTATAATTTCTTTGTTTTACTTTTGTGCGCGTAAATGTTGCCTGAATTTTCTTTTATTAATTAATTTTTTCGCATTTCATTCCATCTTTCTTAGTTATTTTATTTTCAAAAATGCCTTGCATTTTGGTGGGCGGTATGTTCCGTTTATAAAAATTAAGAAATACATAGTTAAAATTATCTTTAATTATAACATAAAATGTAGCTTATAGATCAATTCTCCTTCGTCGTGTATAGTATAATCTATAGGTTTTACCGCGATTAATCTTCCAGTGCTTGTGTTGTAACATGCTGCGATAATTGTTGTTAACAGGCTGGTGTGATCGTAGCTATGTTGATATAAACATATTAACGCTTGAGTTCCACCAAAGGTCGACAGTTCCTCGTCCAGTTTGAAGTTATTACTGGTAAGTACTTAAAGGTTTCGATTTTATAAATTTTGCTCATAATGTACACGTCCACTTTCTCCACCATCTGTGGTTATTGAAGTTAACGCAATACATAAATATTGAGAGCTTGTTTACTACTTTTAAAAGAAGAAAAGCACCTCTTGTTAATAGAAGCGCAATTGTGCGCGTCCACACTTGTTCTACAAATGACGTCAAACGATCAAAGTGATGTTGGCTTCACGGAATAGATCGTGCGCCAGGTGTGTTTGTGTGTGTTTAATGGTCTAAGATGGAAACAACCTTAACTACCGAAATTATTACGGCCGGATTACTAGCTCTACTACCCTTGGCTAACAGCATTAGACTTTTAACTCTGATTTTAAAGCCCTTGTAAACACTTTTTAGTGACAAATAACATGATCGTCAACGCCACTAATCTTAACAAAACTCTCCAAAAAGCTGACGTAACCTAATTATTACACTTTTGTGTAACTGTTTTTTTTTTCTATAATTGTTTACAATTTAAATTGTCATAAACACAAACGACAATTTCATGGAATGTTTAGGAAACACTTTTCTCGTTATAACAAGGCATATTTTCTTGTTGTTCTAATTGTAAAAACCGAGCAGGAAATAATAACTGTGGAAATTGTTACATTTGTGTAGAGTATTTTTAAAATTTGGCTCGGCAGTCGACTAAGTGTAAACTTCAGTCAGAAGTTAGTAATCAGGCTTTATCGAGACTGAATTTAATACTATTATTGTCTAAACGTTAACAATAGTTATTACCCACTCAGTTATAACAACGGTAGTTACGACTGCATATACTTATGTCCGTTTTTCCCGTACATCTTAAACAATGTTTAATGCTAAACTTCGGTTAAAAACCAAAAATTGCTTTTCGAGATTAAATTAAACTGTCAATTTTGGGGGTTTAATAATTTAAACCTAGTTTAAAGTGTAGTTTCATATTTAAAACCTTACTTTTTGTTTATCTTACTTTAATAATTGCTATTGATAAATTGATATAATCTTGTTCAGCAGCAGCGATTTTCAGTACTTAATTTTTTATTTTTAACAAAACGTTTTAAATATTCAGCTCCTCTGTAAAGGCCGTCCTACACTTTTTCTCTTGAGGTAACCTAATCGGATTTTTTATTTTCCAGATGTCTTTGTACTTGGCGTAAGTAGAGATAATATACATTTTTCATCGTTTGTAAAATTTGAAGTTCTGGATCAATTTTTAATAACGTCTTCGTCCACTTCAATTGCTCCGTATATAAATAAAGTAATGTATAAAATTCTAACTAAACCTTTAAGGAGCGTCTCGCGGTAGAAATAACGCGGCTGTAATGACAGTTGTAAACAGATTGAGGTTACGTAATTTTTTTGTTTACATATAATGAAATCCATTTCGAATGGACCTGCACCTTGCCGAAGTTCTAAATTACTAGAACAGGTGAAATGGCTTGCGTGTTCTAATGAGCTAAAGAGCCAAACTACAGGTCCAACCAAAGTAGTAGAGTCGTTAGTGAGGAACCAGACTAAGACAGGTCCCCGAAAGAGGGCAGCGGCTCTTCCGGTACTTAGATTGGCAGATACCATAGGGGTTGGTATGGCAGTCTAAGACACACTACCGCGATGTGGAAGGCAACGGGAAACCACCACATTATCTCCCAAGTACACAGCGTACCTAAATTATAATAAAATGATGGCATTCTCTGGGGTAAAAGATTCCGGAGTTAAAATAGTCCACCATTCGGATCTCCGGGAGGGGACTACTTCGGAGGATGCGATCGGAAAGTTAAAAATAAGAGTCGGGAACATTCTGCGAGTCGGAGCGTGGAATGTTAGAAGTATGAAGCAAGTAGGTAAGCTAGAGAACCTAAAAATCGAAATGAATAGGTTATCACTAGACATAGTAGGGATCAGCGAAGTTCGGTGGCCAGAGGCGGGGGATTTTGGAGTGGAGACTTCAGGGTAATTCATACAGGAGCAGAGGACGGAAATTTGGGTGTGGGGATAGTTATGCGGAAAAGATAGGACACTGTGTGGAAAATTACTTACAAAAGAACGAAAGAGTACTCATGGTTAGATTAGAATCTAAACCGGTAAACACAGTAATAATACAAGTATACATGCCCACCTCTAGCTACAGTGACGAAGAGGTAGAAGCCATCTACAAAGATATCGAAGACATATTAAGATACGTAAAAGGACATGAAAGTTTAATAATTACGGGGGATTTTAATGCTGTGGTAGGTGAGGGTAGGGAAGGAGCGGGAGTAGGTTTATTTGGTTTAGGCACGAGAAACGACAGGGGAAATAGGCTGGTAGAATTTTGCGACAAGAACAATTTAATCATCACAAACACATTATTTCAACATCATGCTAGAAGACGATATACGTGGAAGATGCCAGGAGATATAGGACGATATCAAATAGATTACATTCTTGTTAGACAACGGTTGTTACGTGCAAATCGAATTTGCACTTAAACATTGTTTTAGTTAGTTTTCTTGATGTGCGGAAGTTCCCGCCATAATTTTAAATACGCAAGAAGCGGGAACAATTTAAATAGACTGGGCGGGGCTTCCGGTACGTCACAATAGTGCAATTGGCAAGTGTAAATTATCCCTATAGGGGTAAGGCAATGCTACAAAAGAGTCGGGAGTTCCGCGGTTCTCGCGCGGAAACGTGGCTTTTTTACGCCGAACTTTGAAGTGAACAGTCGTGCGGGGTGTCGTGTTATCTTATTATGTAGATTTCCTTATCTTGATTATCTTTCCTTAATTACCTATTCCTGTCTTCCACTGCATATAGGAACGGAGATGACCCTGGAGCATCCCATGACCCCGAGATAATTTGGAGGTCCAACTCTACCAGCAGCAGCGATGCCGAGGCTACCGCAGCGTGATTTCCTGCCGGTTAGCGGATCCTTCACGTGAGTAGACTCTCTAATTTTTATTGTTTTAATTTTATGTAACTTCGCTTAATTATGGCGCAATATAAATTATCAGTGACGTCATGGTGTATCTTATGAACTTTGGTAATTGTATTACCGGCTTTTAAGAGCCATCTATCGGCATTTCAATGTACCAGAATCTAAGTGTTACATTTTGTTAACTGCATTACCGACCAGATAAAACTTTAAACGAAGTGTAGCAGATGGCGCCTTCAACCTGTTCAGGCTATGAACTTCAGGGGTTTCTTCTTTGTTTTTAGGTTATGTTAATTTCAGTTACAAGCAAGCAATGTTTAACAGATGTTATTGAAACAGTTTTTTCACTTAAGGAAACGTATTTTTATTCATGTAAGTATTTACCTTACCTTATGTCTTTAAATACAGTATTATAGAATTACCTATTAAAATATCTTTAGTTGCTTTCCTTAACTTTGAAAGGCCGTTTTTTGAAACTTAAATACATTGTTCTTTATGTTACATTCTAAAATTGCATTATGGTTTATCCTTTACATGAAAATTTTGTGTTTAAAAAAACACTTGAGTGAAATAAATTGCTAGTATACCTTTTTAAGAAGTGTTTGACTATACGTTGTTGCCTTATAGGTTAAATAACATATCCTCTGCGCCCATTTTCCATTTTGGAAGGCTTGTCTGTCATTATCTATAAAATATGTATTTAACTGAACATTGATTTCGTTTCCATATACCTTAAATGTGTTTCTTTGGTGTTATCGGTGACGTTCTAACAAGTTCTTACCTCTAAATATCGTATCGTATTACCTTAAAGTAACTGTAACGTGTTTTTTACCTTCTAATCTGCGTCAAAATCGCATATTTTTTATATCGTGTCTTGAATATTGTATTCATAATGAACGTATCACATCTAAAATCCTCGAATTAATCTACGAGCTGGAATGTAGAAGTATCATAGCTGCGAGCAATCAGAATGATAGGCGATCTCAACTTAGGGCTGTTTTGTCACAGGAAACCAAAGGCGTTGCTATCTTAAAGAACCCTGTTGGCGATTGGCCACTCAACGTATCAGAAATTAAATTATCTTTAGATGATATATCGGGTATAATAAACAAAACAGATCCTGCGGCTACTAATATCGAATTAGGGAGATTGACTTCAAGAATAACCCACGTCAAACACCGTATCGAATCATTACCTTTATATAACGATGACCAAGCGACTCAAGCTAAACAAAGTTTGTTGTCCGAGGTGTTATTGCTTGAAGGAATTCTTTAGAAAGACTTAATCCTAACGCAGACGTAGATATATCGTCACCTTTTTCAAATCTTGCGCTTGCCGAACCTAAACCATTAGGAAAACCTATACCTGTATACAAATGGGGTCTCACCTTTGAAGGGTTTGATTCGAAGGTTTCTTTATCATCCTTTCTTGACCGGATTAACGATTTTAAAATTTCTCGCGGGTGTACCGACCAAGACCTATTTATCTCAGCTGGTGATTTGTTCGCAGGCTCAGCGTTAATATGGTACAGAAACATACGACACCAAATTTCTACCTGGAATGAGTTAGTTGCCTGTTTAAAACGAGATTTCCTACCTTATGGCTACATTAACGATCTTTGGAACGAAATCGAAACCGAACTCAAGGTCCCGACGAAAATGTTGTGTCTTTTATTACCTCATTAGAAGCTTTATATAGCAGACTCGACAAAAAACCTTCCGAATCCGAAATTATCGATCAATTACTTAGAAATTTGAACCCCTATTTCTCAGAACGTTTGGCATTACAGACCATATCTTCGCTAGCTCATTTTAAAGACCTATGTCGCTCTCTTCAAGAAGTGAGGTCAAGGATTGACAAATATCGACCACCACCGAGAAATTATCTGGTCTCCTAGAACCTGATCTAGCTTGCCAAGTTCGACCTTCCCGTAAACTATCTACCCTTAACGTTCCTTCTACCGTAACTAATAATGCACTTACCTGTTGGAACTGCAAGCGAAGTGGACATAGCTATACTGTCTGCACATACCCTAGAAATATTTTTGTTATGGCTGTGGTCGCTCAAATATCTACAAATCTAACTGCACCAACTGTAATCCTAACGTATCGGGAAACTCCCGTCGAGATATTTTAAATCAGGGTGTGAATATCTCAAGAAACCAAAATCGCCCTCAACACCAATCATTCAACGGACACAGACGCCAATAAATTTAAATTATAAAACCACTTCTAACGTTGTACCGTCATTAAATTTATCTAATAATAATACCGCTACTATTAATGTACAAAATACCTTACCTTCATTAGAGGAATTATGCTACACTACTCCAGCCGAGTGGTCTAAGTGGTTACAAACCGTCAATTCCTTTTATCATAAAAGACTGCTACCGTTTCACAACTTGTTAAAAACCCTTCGATAACCGTCCACACTTATCTATCTCAATTGGTTCCTTAAATGTAATTGCTTTACTGGATACAGGTTCTTCATGTTCTCTTATAAATAACGAAGGTTTACATCAATTATCTCAACAAAATATCAAAATTCAAATTATTCCCGAAAAACTTCCATAAATTTAGCTGACGATAATCAAATACATGTAACCGGTTCCTTAAGTTAAAAATTCGTGTAGAGTCTCTTGAACGTGATGTTTTATTTTTGATTGTCCCTGCATTAGCGTATCCTTTTCTACTGGGCGTTGATTTCTGTAAACTTTTAATCTGTCACTTTACTTTCAGGATTTTTCATGGCAAACCTCTATTAAAACGAACTCCTGTGCATCTACAGGAATATCTAACAAAATCTCTTTACTGACTCCCAAGATGTAACTCTTAACGCTACAATCGACAAATTTCGCAAACTTAATACCTCTGAACTTGGTTGTGTTACAACGGCAACACACGTTATCTCCACAGGTGATGCCCTTCCCTTTAAGCAACGTCAATATCCCTTATCGCCTGCCTTACAAAAGCATTTACATGCGGAAATAGACAAAATGTTAGTATCTGGTGTTATCTCTCCTTCAAATTCACCGTGGACCTCTCCCGTATTGCTAGTTCGGAAAAAGAATGACGAATGGCGTGTTTGTTTTGATGGCAGGAAGCTAAATTCTGTTACTGTTCCAGACGCTTACCCTCTACCCAGAACTGACTCAATTTTGAGCAGGCTTCGTAACGCAAAATTTATCTCATCTATCGACCTAAGACAAGCTTTTTATCAGATACCTCTTGACTTATCTTCTCGTCAAAAAACTGCTTTTTGTGTCCCAGGCCGAGGTCTTTTCGAATATAATTTTTTGCCATTTGGTCTCTGTAACGCTCCACAAACTTTACAACGTACTATGGATCAAACGTTAGGTCCTATCTTACATCAAGAACGTGCCTTTGTATTTTTGGATGATATCTTAATTATCTCAAGTTCTTTCGATGAACATATCGCCACATTAGATGAAGTTGCTGAACGTTTAAGCGCAGCAGGCTTTAAGATAAACTGGGAAAAGTCTCAATTTTGTCGTTCATCCCTTACATTTCTTGGTTTTATTGTCGATGGAACAGGCTTACGAGCAGATCCGCTAAAGTTGATGCTATTACTAAATTTAAAACACCAAAACTGTTACCGAAATCAAACGTTTGATAGGAATGATTAGCTATATCGCATTTTTCTACCTAACCTTTCAACTATATCTGCACCCATTACTGCTTTAATTAAAAATAAAAGAAATCCCAAACTATCGAGTGGAATTTAGAATCCCAACAGGCTTTCGAACAAATTAAAACACTAATCACTTCAGCACCTATCTTAATCTCTCCAAATTTCGATGATAAGTTTTATATACAAACCGATGCCTCACTTACTGGGTTAGGTGCAATGTTGTTCCAGGTAAACAATGGTTTAGAACATCCAATCGCTTATGCGAGCCGTGCCTTAACTTCTGCCGAACAAAAATACTCTGCTACCGAACGAGAACTATTGGGTGTTATCTTTGGCATCGAGAAATTTAGAGGATATGTCGAAGGTACACACTTTACCGTAATCACTGATTGTGCAGCACTCACTTGGCTTAATAACTTGAAACAACCCGCAGGTCGTTTGGCAAGATGGAACTTGCGTATATCTCAATTTACTTTTGACGTTAGGCATAGGCCTGGCAAATTAAATATCGTACCTGATGCGTTATCTCGAGATGTAGTTTCTCTAAACCTTCCAAATTTAATTCTGGATACCTGGTACCTCAATATGATAAAAAAAAGTTTCCGATACCCCCCGACAAATTTCCTACCTTTCGAGTAACTAATAATAGACTGTATAAATTTGTATCCTCGTCCCCACATAAAATATCGAATATACCTGAATGGAAACTCGTTGTGCCCACTGCAAATCGCAGTGAGGTGCTCAAATTATGTCACGACGATCCCTTAGCTGCACACCTTGGTGTTACAAAAACTCTCGCGAAAATATCTGAATTGTATTACTGGCCCACACTTAAGCAATCTGTTTGTCGCTACATTAAGAGCTGCAAAATTTGTGGTTCCCATAAGAGTTCGCAAGATGCTCGCCCTGGTTTAATGGGTAACTTTAAGCGTGTATCTTATCCCTTTCAATTAATATCGCTTGACTTATTAGGACCTCTCCTCGATCGAAAAGAGGCAATCAATATCTTTTAGTCGTTACCGATTGGTTTTCTAAATTTGTTATGGTGCAACCCTTACGTAAAGCTACCTCCGCTGCAATAATTAAATTCCTAGAACAGAATGTCTTTCTTATCTTTGGTGTCCCCCAGATTATTCTTTGTGACAATGGTGCACAATTTATCTCTAAAGATTTTCAGAATTTCGTTAAAAGTTACAAAGTACAAAAATTTGGTTTAACGCAAAATATCACCCCAAGTAAACCCTACCGAGAGAGTAAATCGAGTGTTAATTACCGCTATCTCGTCTTATATTGATTCAGACCATACTACATGGGATGAACATATCTTTGAAATTGCTCAAGCTTTGCGTACATCTAAACACGAAGCAACCCAATTCACTCCGTCTTTTCTTGTTTTTGGAAGATATACCCCAATCGATGGGAGTTACTATGGTTTAGTGCCTGACGATACTAACGTAATTGAATTTGACGATAAAGTACGTTGGGACAAGGACCAACAGTCACTACCTTCTATCTTTAACGACGTTAGAAAAATTTGTTAAAAGCTTACGAAAAGAGCAAGGACCATTATAACTTGCGTAAGCGAAATATTTCCTTTGCCTTAGGCGAACAAGTGTGGAAAAAGAACTATGTCTTATCGGATGCATCTAAGAAATTTTCTTCAAAATTGGCCCCTAAATTCATTCTTTGTAAAGTCACACGTGTTATTAGTCCCCTTATCTACGAACTTCAGGATACTGAAGGAAAACGCCAAGGCAGGTGGCATATTAAAGACCTTAAGCCATTCTCTGCCGACCCAAATGCTAATTAAGTTTTTCATGCCCCATTCTCCTCACGATTTACCTAATACTTTTTGTTCTCACCATCAATTAGTATCTTTAATTACTTATTCCTTCTCTCATATAGTATATAATTTCTTACACGTTTAACTTTACTTACCTTAATTTAGCTATCTTTTTCTTCTGGTTGACTTTTCCTCGACCATACCGTTACTCATATATCACTTCATCCTCTACACCCCAATATAACTCTGTCGTTTCATTTAATTAACCCTTGAAATTTTCCTATTACATATTGTTCGGTCTTTAGTATTTCTCTTATATGGTTTAATTGAATGGTAATTGTCGTAACTTTGGTTGAAATAACCCATTGAATTTTTATGACTGGTTTTGGCTGATGTTGAGTGAATGCTTTCTTCTTTGGGCTCACATAGAACATGCGCAGTCTATGCCATTGAAAGAAATAGTTCATATTCGCAGTTGCAAAAGCTAGGATTGTCTATTCCGTGTGTTTTTCCTCTGAATTATTGCAATCGCCCACATTATACTACATCATTATACTACAACATTATTCCTTCCTTTTCTACTAAATCTAGATAACTTATAAACATTTTTTCGTTGTTTTTTATTGAACTTTGTGGTGAGGTGCTATTGTTTTCTTATTGTTATTTTATTAAATTCTCGGTTGTTTTAGCATATGGGGACAGTGTATCTGTATTTAACTGCTTATAATTGGGCATTTTTGTGTGTTTAGGGTGCTACCGATTTAAAAAACTACCTTAAAACAGTTTGTTTTTGTGTGTTTGTATCTGTGAAGATACTTTTAAGTTGTCGTATCTATCTTTGTCTGATTTTCTTATCGTAGTCGAAGCACTCGTTAGGAAAATTATCGTACTAGTTCTCTTAGGAGTCTAGTGAATTTTAAAAATGTGTATATCTTATCTTGTCGGATTAATATCGCAGGTGGTCCTTCAGACTACGCTGTGTTTTATAGGGACAATTCTCTACTTTCTCTCGGACGCTTGTCCAAAAACTATACTTTTTCTTAACCCGCTATCTCCGCTATGCCTTATTCTTCTCTCGGTGGACCTGTTCTTGTCCCGGAACACCGTCTGCCTCATAAGAATGATGTTCCCTCATTCCGAGCTACTGACCACACTTGCTGGTTGAGTAGCGCTTTGCTATCCACCTTTCCTCTGTCGCTTTTGCTCAATGCGAGCCCTTCCTCTCTTTCTTCTACCTAGAGGTGCCTCTTATGCACTTCAAAACCAACCTCCTTCTTTTTACCATTTCTGTTTCTCTACTACCTTTTCTTTTCTGTTAGTCACCGTGTGGTTGTGCGGGAGGTTTTCACAGACACCTGGACCATGTCTCTGCGAATCTTTCGTGGGGTCATGCGGTGCCGCTGTCAGTGCATAGGCTCTGGCAGTGAAGGTATGTATGAGTGTGTGAATGTGTGAGTGAATGTGTATATAGAATATACCGCATGGATATCGGGTGAATAGTT
This sequence comes from Platerodrilus igneus, assembly GCA_036346225.1. Classification (NCBI taxonomy): domain Eukaryota; kingdom Metazoa; phylum Arthropoda; class Insecta; order Coleoptera; family Lycidae; genus Platerodrilus; species Platerodrilus igneus. The sequence continues at coordinate 8,022 of JARFIW010000982.1, read as the reverse complement.
TCACCGATATCGATCAACACTGGGTGCAGGAATGCACCCAAAGGTCTTTGCCGGTCCCCCGTGCTGTTCTTACGAACGGACCTGCCTCACAGGTTTCTCTTTTTGGAGGGCACGGGTCAATCCCATTTAAACGGCTCTACTGGAGCCACTCTTTTGTTGTTATCATTGTCTTGGGTAATAACTAGGCCAATATCTTTGTCTTCTTTATTATCTTCGATAATACCTTTAGGTTTAATATCGTTATCTTATTGATTACCCTTAATAATAACCTTAGTTTATTATCGTTATCTTACCGATTACCGTTAGTAATAATTTTGGTTTAATTTATCGTTATCTTACCGACTACCGTTAGGAATGACTTCGAGTTATTTCGCGTTATCTTACCGGTTATCTTGAGTAATAACTTCTGTTTAAATTCATGTTACCTACTATCTCTTATAATCACTTTAACTTAATATCGTGTTATCTTATCGAGTATCTCAAATAATAACTAAAGCTTAATACCGTTATCTTATTCATTACCTTTGAGGATAACAACTTAAGCTTAATATCTTTACCTTATCTATTATCTTTAACATCAATTTGAGATCTTATCTTATCTTTTATCGTCCTAACGTGTGGTATATATGACCAGACGTGGGAATTATCTTTCTGAAATTTAAGTGAAAAAGCTAACCCAATTTAGAAATGTAATTTGTCAGGTTAGCATATAAGGATTTAGTAGGCGGTACTTTTGGTAAATTTGTGGATTCACAACTGTGTCATGGACAAGTTAAATGTGCATCGGAGGAAACCAAAGTACCAGAAACAAAATTTGCCAGAGTGCAAGGTGACGCACTCTCATGAACATTTTTAAATTTGGGCACTTCTTGCCAAAAAAGAAGAATAGTTTGATGCGACACTCATGTGTGTTTGCATATAAGAACTTTATGTTAGCTTTAGTTAGATAAGTTTAGATAGGTTTAGATAGGTTAGGCGACTTGTCGCACCCGTGTTAGTTTAAGCAGTGTTTCATGCTCCCCGACAAATTTGTGCTGTCGGTAAGTAGTGTAGTCACAGACTATCGGGCTACCTATTCCGTTCCTGGTACTTCGGTAGACGTGTTATCGGTCGAAAAACCAGGTGGCGCCTTATATAAACATTTTGTAGGTTTTAAGTTAGGGTTTATATAGGGTAGTAAGGACTTAGATTTTAAGCTGTTACTGTGCTAACAGACTTTTTCTTTTTTTTGTTTTTTCTTTTGTGGCTTTGTCGCGATTGTTACGTGCAAATCGAATTTGCACTTAAACATTGTTTTAGTTAGTTTTCTTGATGTGCGGAAGTTCCCGCCATAATTTTAAATACGCAAGAAGCGGGAACAATTTAAATAGACTGGGCGGGGCTTCCGGTACGTCACAATAGTGCAATTGGCAAGTGTAAATTATCCCTATAGGGGTAAGGCAATGCTACAAAAGAGTAGGGAGTTCCGCGGTTCTCGCGCGGAAACGTGGCTTTTTTACGCCGAACTTTGAAGTGAACAGTCGTGCGGGGTGTCGTGTTATCTTATTATGTAGATTTCCTTATCTTGATTATCTTTCCTTAATTACCTATTCCTGTCTTCCACTGCATATAGGAACGGAGATGACCCTGGAGCATCCCATGACCCCGAGATAATTTGGAGGTCCAACTCTACCAGCAGCAGCGATGCCGAGGCTACCGCAGCGTGATTTCCTGCCGGTTAGCGGATCCTTCACGTGAGTAGACTCTAATTTTTATTGTTTTAATTTTATGTAACTTCGCTTAATTATGGCGCAATATAAATTATCAGTGACGTCATGGTGTATCTTATGAACTTTGGTAATTGTATTACCGGCTTTTAAGAGCCATCTATCGGCATTTCAATGTACCAGAATCTAAGTGTTACATTTTGTTAACTGCATTACCGACCAGATAAAACTTTAAACGAAGTGTAGCACGGTTTAGGAATCAAGTAAAAGACTGTAGAAGCTACCCAGAAGCAGATATAGATACTGACCACAACATCGTAATTATGAAGGCCGCACTTAAATTTAAAATCTGAAAAGAGGAACGGAAAAAGGCACTTGGACTTAGAGAAACTAAAAGACAAAGATATTCAAGTAAGATTCGAAAAAGTCAAATGAATTGCTGAATGATATCGCGAAAATATCTGAAACTAAGGAAGTAGAAACAGAATGGAATAACATTAAATCCAGCCTAGACATGGCGGCCAGAGATATTTTGGGGTATACACAAAAAGAAAATAAGAAACCATGGATAACAAAGGATATCGTGAATTTAATAGAAGAAAGACGAAAATACAAAAATAAATCAGACGAAACAGGAAAACAGAGATACAAAGCCATAAAATGGGAAATTATTCGAAAATGCAGGAAAGCTAAAGAACAATGGATTGATGAAAAGTGCAAAGAAGTACAAACTAAGATGGAAATAGGAAAGACAGACGAAGCATACAAATTAATTAGAATGAATTTTAGGGATATAAAACCGCATAGCAAAAATATAAGGGACGCACAAGAAAACGTTATTATAGAAAACGTAGAGAAAGTGAGTAGATGGCAAGAATATATAGGGAATTTATATGCAGGAGAGGAACTAACTGCATTAGAACAGGAATCAGACATTGAAAATGATGACTTGGGATATCCTATACTTCGAGACGAGTTTGAATTAGCATTAAAGAGTCTGAAAATGGTAAGGCGCCAGGTACAGATAACGTGCAAGCGGACACTTTAAAAGCCGCTGGACAAACAGTAACAGAACGTCTCTTCCAACTTGTAAGCTATATGAATGAGACAGGCGAGATACCCAAAGATTTCAAACGTAGCATCATAGTAACTATACCAAAAACGAAAGGCGCGGATAGATGTGAAAATTTTCGAACAAAAAGTTTGACAGCACACGTGTCAAAAATATTAATTAGAATTGTACAAAGACGAATGAGAAAAAGAGCTGAAGAAATACTAGGAGAAAAACAATTTGCGTTTAGGCGAAACAGGGGAACACGAGAGGCTATTTTAGCTCTGAGAGTGATAATGGAGAAAACAATAGGAAAAGGGAAAGCATGTATATAGGGTTTGTAGATCTGGAAAAAGCATTCGACAATGTAAATTGGAAAAAATGTTTGAAATACTCAAAAGGATTGGAATGAGTTATAGAGATAGACGAATAGTACATAGCTTATACAAAGAGCCAACAGCATTAATAGAATTAAAGCAGAAACGTAGAGAAGTAAACGTTAGAAAAGGGATGAGACAGGGATGTGCCCTATCCCCATTGATTTTTAACTTGTACATAGAAGAGGCAATGAATACTGTCAAATGCAGAAAGACATTTGGAATTACTATGCAGGGACAAAAAATTGATATGCTTAGATTTGCAGATGATATAGCGGTATTAGCATCTAGCAAGGAAGAGTTAGAAGCGGCTCTTAATGAAATGGAAACGGTTCTAACAGAGAGATACGGTATGAAAATTAACAAAACTAAAACTAAATTTCTAGTTTGCAAAGGTGGGGAAAATAAATCAAAAGCAAGAATACAAGTATTTAACACGAACTTACAAGAGGTTAAGGATTTCTGCTACCTAGGAAGCCAAATAACGCAAGATGGGAAAAGCACAAAAGATATAAAACAAAGATTAGCACAAGGTCGTGCTACATTTAACAAGAAAAAGCAACTATTGTGCTCAAAAAGCACAAACATAGAAACAAGGAAAAGATTGCTTAAAACATATGTGTGGAGCACAGTACTGTACGGCTGTGAAGCCTGGACAGTAGGAGAAGCGGACAAGAAAAAGGTAGAAGCCTTTGAAATGTGGTGTTACAGGCGTATGATGAAGATATCATGGACAGACAAAGTTAAGAACGAAGAGGTACTAAAAATGGTAGGGGAAGAAAGAAATATGTGGAAAACGGTAAAAAAATAGGAGAGATAGGATGATAGGCCACATACTACGGCATGAGGAAATAGTGCGGAATATTTTAGAAGCAGAGATGGGAAAAAAGAGAAGAAGAGGCAGACCTAGATTAGACTACTGCACACAGATAGTAAAAGATGTAGGCTGTAGAGGTTTCAGGGAGATGTGTAGGCTAGCCCAAAATAGAAATCAATGGAGGTACGCGTCCAACCAACCAACCCCAAGATGGATAAACTAATGACCAAAAGATAACTGTGCGTAAACATGATGATTATTATAAGTAACTACAAGAATTGGTTGGGCAATATTCTCGAATAATGTTAAGTGTGTGAAAGGATTTACTAGAAAACCATTATTTCGGCAAATGTCTAAGTGTTGGGGGATCTTGGTAGCCACAGGTTGCTTAACCTCCTTCACTGAATCTCGGTAAAATAGGGTATAAAATTAGAAAACAATAGAAAGGGAACGAGCTGAATACACATACTCCTGAAAAGAAGAAAAGAAGAAAAGAAGAAAACCACCAAAAACGCAAAATCAAAGAAGCTGCCTATATAACCCTACATAAAAATAACTGCGTTGCAAACGAATCCGTGACTTTCAGTAAACAATGGATTCCATTACTACAAGAAATAACAAATGAAAATCAAATGCCCACAATATCTAGGTAGCATTGCAAGTTTTTCCTGGGTTTTCCTTGCAATATTAACATGAAATACAGCCTACATACATGATTTCTATTTATACATAAAATAACTAATTACATAAAAATAAGCATATTAACAATCCTTGTAAAACAGCATTGGTATCTGACAAGTATAAATCCACAATAAGGTTACCTCAAAACCATATACAATCTCCGTTGAACAGTATTGGTATCTGACAAGTGTAAACTCGCCATAGGGTCGCCTCAGATCCATATACAATCTTCATAGAACAACATTGGTATCTGACAAGTGTAAACCCGCCATAGGGTCGCCTCAGATCCATATACAATCTTCATAGAACAACATTGGTATCTGACAAGTGTAAACCCGCCATAGGGTCGCCTCAGATCCATATACAATCTTCATAGAACAACATTGGTATCTGACAAGTGTAAACCCGCCATAGAGTCGCCTCAGAACCATGTTAAAATCTACCAAAGAGGTAACTTAAATCATAATGAATTTTCCCCTCAAAATAAATATAAAAAACGACTACTTAAGCCTTTCAATAATGCAATCGCACACTTCTTTAATAACCATCCTCTCAATTGTATAAATAGAAACATGTTAAAAATGTTGGCTGAAATGCAGACACAAAAACGGTAGCAGTCTTTTGAAATGCTCCAGATGTATGAGGACGATAGCATGGACAGACAAAGATAATAAAAAATAAGTTACAGAAATAGTATGGGAACAAGGATATCTGGGGAAAAAGAGAAATAGTAGGGCGGAATACGTTCTAAGGCATTTTGGGGAATAGTATGTGATATATTACAAGCAGAGATAGGAAAAAGAGGTAGATGTAGACCTAGATCAAACAGTTATAGATGCAAACTGTGCATATTTCAGGGAAATCTGTAGGTTAGTTCAGAATAGGGAACAATGATGGTACGCGTCTAACCAGTTCTAGGACTGAAGACCTAATGATGATGATGATATAATGAATGAAATCCATGGAAATTACCTATTAATTTTGTTTATCGTGTTATTTGTAAACGAGGAGTAAAAATGAATACTTGCGAAGATTGTGGTTTTGAGTTTACACAAAAGAAAAATTTGTATGCCCATTTAAGAAAGATTCATAATTTTGAATATAGGAAACCAGTTACTTTAACTAGTAAATTTTTGTGTGATACATGTGGCAAATCCTTGACCAGTAAAGCAACTTTACGTCGTCATTGTAGAACTGTTCATAAAAGTATTCCAATAATTCTCAACTCGTCAAGAATCAAGTGCTTTTATGAAAATTGTACAACACATCTAAAGGGATATAAAAAACTTCGACAACATTTAGCAAATGAACATCAAATTGAAACTAAACTTGATCAACTACATTTTAATTCACAATTAGGTTTGAAGATTATTATGCAAAGTGTTAATTATATACTAATTTTATTCTGTTCAACAGAGTTCAAAAACTGAAAAAACCAAGAACAGGAACAATCTTTGGCAATATACTTCACACTTCAGCTAAATTATTGTCTGATGGCACCAAAAAGGAGTACTATAATTGCCATCGATCGTACAACTACATTCCAAAAGGCAAGGGTTTTATAAGCTTAAAAAGCACAGGCACTAATAAAATTGGAATTGTTTGTTCCTCAAGAATGGAAGTCTGTTGCAGTAGACTTCTGGACAACTCATGTTGGACATACCAATGATATTGGTCGAGTTTTTTTAAGTAAAGAGAGTAAAGCAGAAATTGCAGGTATTTTCGAACATAAATTCTAGTTTGAAATTTTACAATTGATGTGTTTCAGGAAAATTAAAGGAAGGTATTACATTTCAACATATATTGGATGATGTTCGTGATTCTGCTTTAAAACAAGAAAATTCCCAGAGAATTTTGTTGTTAGAAACAAAAGATATGCACAATATTGTGAGGGACTTCAATATTGAGCATGGTGTGAAACGTCACCTAAATGATGCAATTAGCGTACGGCTCTGGGTAGAGGAGATGATGAACTTAGGAAGCGACTGCCCAGTGTTATATTATAAAAGCCAAGGTGTAGAACGAAACCTAAATGACTCAAAAATAATTTTAGATGTTCAAGATTTTGCATTAGTCATAATCACTTCTTTTCAACATGAACAGTTGCTTAAATTTGGGAACGACAAGGTGTGAGTTGATGGTACACACGGTACAAATAGTTACGATTTTCAGCTCTACACACTAATGACAGTGGATGAATTTGGTTCAGGGTGCCCAGTGGCATTTTGTTTTTCAAATCGTGCTGACGAAATGATTTTCAAGTTGTTTTTTGGAAAAATTAAATCAAGAGTATTATATCAACTACTGTTTTTATGTCTGATGATGCTCCAGCATTTTATAATGCATGGTCTTATGTTATGGACAAGGTACCTCACCAGTTGCTATGTACCTGGCATGTGGATCGTAATTAGCACACGAATTTGTCAAAAATCAATGGAGGGATTGAAAAGAAAGTAGTAGTATATAAATCCTTTCGTGTTTTATTACAGTGTGTATCTATTGATGAATTTAATGACATTTTAAATCAGGTAGTAGAAGATCTTTATGCCGATGTTGATACACAATCATTTGCTGAATATTTTCATAATAATTATGCAAATCGTCCAACATCTTGGGCATATTGCTATCGATTGGGTTTAGAAATAAACACTAGCATGTATCTTTAATCGATGCACAAAGTTTTGAAGTATGTGTATTTGGAAGGTCGGAAAGTAAAACGTTTGGACAAAAGCATTAATGCAATAATGAAAATTGCTCGAGATAGCTTGTTTAAACGTATAATTAAACTTGCAAAGAATACTTCCAATGACAAAATTAATAGAATTAAACAAAGTCATAAAGCAAGTCTAACAATTACATCAGATTTTATTAGACGTCTTGAAAATGATAAGGAATTTTTAGTTACGTCGTCCATTTGTGCTTTTCAACAGTATCAAGTTACTAGAGTAGATGAGGCCTGTGAAGGTTCATGCCTAAGTTGTACAAAGTGCAGCATATGTGTTCATACATTTCAATGCACCTGTATTGACAACATGATAAAGCTTAACATTTGCAAACACGTACATGCTTGTGGGATACAGTTTTACAAATCGAATCTTGACACCTTTGCATATTAGTAACGTTAATTAACTTTTCAGCAGTAATATTTTGCATGAAGCAAAATCTTCAAAAAATGATATTATTAAAAAAAAAGCCGAGCTAATAATAGGCCTATGTGAGAATGCTTCGTTAACTGACGACGTACATCTGGCTATAATGAGGCAATTTGATAAAATCATTGACACATTATATAAAGCTGATCTAAAAACTACAGACGAGATTAATATTTATAAAAAAGTTGAACATCAGGTGCGGCTTTTTTCAACAAAGAAGAAATCAACAAGGAATAAT